>DWMF01001591.1:0-11221 GCA_018244815.1 Parelbella polyzona | reverse complement strand
TGGTGGGAATATTGCCTAAGAAGGAACTTATCATCCGAATTTATGGGTCCTCCCAATTTTCAGGTAGAATGTATGTATATTATTCATAATTACCAATCTACCGAACTTCTTTTATCATCCAAATGTTTTCATTATAACAACATGGTTTCACATCTTCGTAATTTAGTTGACGGGATATAATTAAACTGCCTTATAGCAGGATAAAACGCCACGCGTTGCAGAAAACATTGCATTCATGAAGGGCTTATCAACTTGATCAACCAATTAATAAAAGAACCAATAAAAGACCCGTAACTTTTGTAGCAAGTTTAGATTGTAAAGAAAAACTTTGTTCTAATGAAAGTAAAAGATGCAAATCACACTGCTCCCTTCGTAAAGTTTCCGATAGCCATCGAGAAGGGATGGCTAAAACTTTGGTATCATGTGCTATAAGACCCTACTGGGAGTTAGCTTTTTTGTAACTCTTACGATCATTCCTAAACTGTCTTGTCTTTGTTATTAGTGTTTCTAATGTAAAATTTATGATAGTGTTGCAACACTCAAATATACATATATGTTTGAGTTAGTGAAATTGAAGCATCTTGAATAATTTGAAAACTTATCGTTTAGGCGTACACAATGCGTCTTGAAAACGACCGTGCGAGTAGTCGCCATTATTGCAAGTATATCGTAGACAGTAGACATGCTCCAGACTTGAGAAGTCTTGCAGAGAACCAGTCAGTGCTCGTACACATTTTTTTTTCGTATCTACATGTCTTGCGCGCTTCGCTGAGAGCTTTCAGTCACAAGATGTTGTTTCCGGGCTTATGAAATGTGTCTCTTCACATTTTCCACGATGGCTGGTACAGTTCAGATACGTCATTCTAGAAAATGTTCTACGTGTTTACAGTTATGATTTTGAATATATTGTCCAAAGTTCACTTGTGTTCAAGTTTCGTATAATTATATGCTCTTTTTTTTTTGTTCCAAATTAATAGGTTTATAATTATATTTTTTTTATTATGAAGGTTCTTAACTTCGACAATACTAAAAATATCTTAAGAAGTTTGTTGAATTTTAGATGAAGTATTGCGCCCCAATCATTTAGTAAACATTCTCATTCTCATCAAAGCAACACTTGGTTAGGAGAATAGTTATATATTATACTTTTTTTTTCATAATATAATTTATTACCGCCCAAGCTAACCTTCATGTGATATTAGTTTGCAAACAACTCCCCGTGACCTTAGTGATATATCCTTTTAATTTTAATAATGGTACGTATATACCAAAACTGGGGAATATATAATTTGTAAAAATTGTATGTCATCTTCAAAAGAGAGCACGAACGATAACTTTTCCCTAACGCTATAATTTAACATCTTTGGTAACCCTCGTTCTTATGATTATATATGTACGTATCTGTTTTATCTTTATATACCTACGTGTCGTCACTTCTTACTAAGTCATTTCTATTAACTAAAATGTTCTAGTAATAATTACTAGTAGTAGAAATCACAAGTAATGGCTCGGAGTCTATACGTAAACTTAACTGGTAAAACGTGGGACTGTTCTACACCACTCTGCCTACCTTTTCAGGTATTACAGGCGTGATGCTGTCACTTGTTACTTCCCCACTGATATAACTTATACTACACTATACAATAACTCCTTGTTGCTCGACGATTAGGTAAACATGTTATTGAACATGACCGTTACGTTTTATCACTGTTAAAGTCCGCTCACATCTTTGTCAGTTTATACTGAGCGAGTACGTCATAAGTTGTTCGACACACACACACACTCCGTGTAGCACAGTGTAGTTCCCGCAGAGCGATTACACGAAGCTTCGCCTCTGTGCCATATTTACTCTGCCGCTGCGGGCGAACTTATCTACTTAATGTGTGTTCCGGAGTTCCGTACTACTTCATTGTGGTGTGTTATATTAAGACGATTATTTAACTATGTCGGTACTTGCTTGAGCACTAAAAATACATCTGATGTGTGTGATAATGGGATGGTTTGTTCCGCTCCCAGTTAAAAGTTACTTGTTTCGATATAAATTGAAATGTTTTATCTCTCAGCGTGTTTTTCTTTTGGATTCATAACGCCTCCGCGCCCGAAGCTTGATGATTTGCCATGGTTTAAAGTACGCAACTTTTACTTGTATGTACACTCATTTTTTTTGGTATACAGAAAACAGTACACAGTTTGAAATCGTACTTATTTTATGACTATATAACAATTTTATGACTTATAATCATAAGTCATTCTATTTATAAGTCATCTTATCTTCTATGATATATAGCTATTATATAGTTTTAGTGTGTACAGTTCCGACAAAGCGATTCCATGAGGCAGTGCCTGTGTGCAATATTTACGCGGCGGCTTCGGGCGAACTTCTCTACTTAATGTGTGTTCCGGGGTTAATCGCTACGTCATTGTGGTAGGGGATTGAATTCTATTATATATATGATTTCTTAACATTATGAGTGTTGTTCAAAATGTATCGTCATTCAATATTGTTATACACGAATATAGACGGTTTAATTAATGGTATTTGTAGGCCGTTATAACTAATTTGCGGTAATTACGCGATTGTTTTGTTTGCAGTGTCAATTTGTTATATAATTATTTTGTCTATACACTATAGGCCACATAGGTATTTATATGTTGAGGATGTTCGCGCAGTGTTTCAGTTTCGATTTTCTGTTAGAAAAACATGAAATTGATGCGTGTATTATGTGTGGATTTATTTAACCGCATCTCTTTTTGTATGTGTTTCAAGCATTTGCTTTAAGATCAAGAGGTTGTCACAGAGAATCTTTCTATATTAGAATTTCTTGAGAGTGAAGAGTTAAGAATTTTTAAAAATTCGTTTCTGCAGCTTACAAATGACTACATATATTTCATTTTAAAAACTCACATATATGTACCTACATGTAAATATTGCATTCCATCAGACACAACGGTAGCTTACAAAATGTGCTGAGAATGTTCTTAAAAGACATTTAACGTCCTTTGTAATGTACGAGTGACGTCCCTTTATTTTGTTTGTAATGTAACGTCCTTTTATTTTTCTATCGCTTACTTTGATCCTCACGTTGCGGAGCGGCTGCGTCGATTATTGTTTTTGTAGCGAAGATTAGAAAAAGTACACAGTGTAAGGTATGTGAAACAGTAGCGTAGAGCGACGAGATCACAGATAAGCGATAACAGCCTGCAGACTATTAGCATAATTTTATCGCTTTTTGAATAGCGTGTAAAACTTATCCGCATATTAAATCATTGATAAAATATCAACGTCAGAATAAAAAGTGATTTAATTTGATATTGACTATGTACCTACTGTTATTAACTTCGTTGGACTAGCATGTCCTATGGCAAAATGTATGGACATTACTTCAGCAAGTAAGAAATATTAAAGAAGAAGTGTCCCGCACGTTCTAATATATAGCCCTTCTTATATAAATATACTTTTATATAAATAATTCAGCAACGATAATTTCCCGTGTCGCACAAATAAATGACAAACAGCGGACAACAATCGTTCCGAAGGTGCTACATTTCCTTTTCCGTCCCATTCTCGTGCCGTTCGTACGGCGCTGTTTTGTCTCGCCGCGTTCGCCTTTCATTACGACGAGCTCGACAGCCGCGTAAAACAATTTGTTAAGCGCTGATCGTTATCATCATCATTATCATACACTCATTACCGTCGCGCTGTAAGCTCACAATTATCATGTTATAATTGAAAGGGTGGTAGCCATTTTCTAATACGTTAAGGCATGTTATTGGCCGTCATCGTTCGAATTTTTACATATTTTTTTGTTAACAAAAAGTTTAATTGTCGAAGCAATAAAGCAATATCATTTTCACATCCAGTCAAGAAAAGCGAAGAGACCTTCGAAGCCAACAGTGCATTGGCCATTCCTCGCGTGTTTCAAATGTCCATAGGTGACTGTGACCAGTTAACATCAGGTGACCCGTCTGCCTGTTTGTCGAGCTAAATAAAAAAAAAACCCTGTTGTGAAGCAGTATTGCTGCTAACCGTTTCCAGTTCAAAGTATTTGGTTGACAGATACTACGCTACCTGGTATTCTAAGTTAGTTCTTAACAGTAGCTATGTATATTCATACGAGTAGGTACATGACTGCAAGACGCAGATACACATTTAATCTTAATTAAGTATTAGCCGTAGAATACGAGCTGCAATAAAGGCCTAACATCTCACATCCGTTCATTTTCTATCTAGATGTTCAATCAATTATTTTTCCAGGTAAAAAAGGACAAAGGGAGCATTAGCGACGAATAGTAACAATCGCTTATCGTTTGCCTCTGGTGTGTGAGACTAAAAGAAACGAACTAGAAATATGTAGTTAATTTTCTCGGTAAGGAGTTAGGATTGTCGACGCTACAATAAAGGCAGTTACCACGTCTAGACTCCGAAGCTGTATTAGGACTAAGAGCTCGAAGGGGCGCTGATTTCGAGGTAAATTCACATCTCAGAAATGGGAAACTCAACTTTAAAGAACATATCTTAGTTTATTTCTAGGGAGTCAATATAAAGCTATTTGCATCGAATGAATTGTGTGTGCGCATCACATTTGTAATACATGTGGTCTTACGGATGTTTTGATATATATATGTAGATAGATTTGAATATTGATGTTTGTAAAGTAAGTTCAAAGAAAAAACTACCAAAATTCTCTATATAGGTAGGTATGTGCGCTGCCGTAGTGATCAGTAATACCTACGTAAATGCAATGTACTACAAAAATATGGCTTTTTAGTCGATCTAGAAAAAAAAGTCCCCGACGACATATTTCTTCATTTTACAAATAAGCCGCAATAAGGCTTACATTTATCGAAAATGAAATGGTGACTTACGGCCATTATTTTAGGTATGACACATCAATCCTTATGAATGATAGTATTTTCTTAAATAATAAAGTGTTTCATTGCAAAGACAATTCTATTAAGATAAACCTTGGCTTTTGTAGTATATTAAAGTAGAATACAATAATTGGATATTTTGTCTCGGTAGGTTATTGTCTATAGTACGGCGCGGTGCGGCGGAAACCAATATCTATTATATGTAGTGTTATTGTATGAATCTATTATTAAAAAATATTGTTGGAAAAAATTACTATGTAATAATATTATCTCTGTCGAAGTAGTGTACATTTTTGATTTGAGATTTCTTTTAAATTATTGGCGGTCTAAACCGCGGTGCACAACTAGTAATGTTAAGATAAATGTAGCATATGTAGAAACTGGCGGAAACCGGAACCGAAACTAAACCTTCGGTCACTACAAATCATTAAACCTCTTCGTTCAAAAATAACGTCGACTATTATTTTATTTATGAGTAAAATGAATTTTGGTGAATATGTATGTGTTGTGACAAAAATTAAAAATCTTATATTTTATTATGCAGTTAAATTCTCAAAATACGTAGTCCTATAACAAATAAGCTGAACATAACAGAAAGTAATATTTCTCCGTCTGCCCTTATTATTAGACTCCTTGTAGACCAGATTAATGGACTTGACTGCAAAAATCGTGTACCTAATTTATTATGGTCGTCAAAAAAATGGTTTCGATTTAATCTTTTGGATTGATATTTTGATATATTGGAAGATTATATAACAACGATATGTAACACATCGATATATGTAAATAGGTATATTATAAAACTTTATAAAACAACACCAATTTAACCGCGATGACACATGCAATCAATTTGTAACTATAACATAAAGAATATTCATTTCAAAGTCACATGTAAGCGTTGAAATATAAAGCAATGTGCGCCTTAATTAGGTTACAGTTATTAGTGTTTTTATTTACATCAAATTTATGATTTAATTTAACTTCGAGTCCTCTGCCTATCCCTTCAAGGATTACAGGCGTGATGCTATATTTTGTTTTTGCAATTTTACCTCAATTAAAAAATACACAAAAAAATTTCAAACGTATTTTCCCTTGTTACGGCAGACGCACGCATTCGGTTTCACTGCCTCACATATGTTAATATAATAACACCAGTCACAACATCGATAGTATTTCTTAAAAAAGCCTTATAATAACTGAAAATATCTGTGAAACATTCTGTTGGAAACTGCTAACCAATACATTTACGAATTTACGAGGCGTAGCCTTATAATTCAGCGGGGTAATGCTGTCCAGTGTATTGGGAACTAAGCCCCACAAGGACGTTTTACATGGAGCTTATTTTTGTAACCATACATTTTTTTTATTTTGTTATTATTATTTTTACCCAAAACTTCTGAATGTAGAAGTAAAGGTTAAGATACGCTATGTAAAAGAACATAGGATAACCTTACAAATATTACAGAAATCTTTATGGATTATTTTTATTTGATCTTATGGTTAACGACAACGGTCCCGTACCGAACTGCGGTACGGTACCGAGTAAATTATTCGGAAGCTCGTGGCGTCTTTTAGAACTAATATACGAGTATATATATTTTTAAAATAGATTTATTTTGGTTATTATTAAACTATATTTAAAGTGGTATTATATACAATAATGGTACCTATTGTAATATGGTATAAGAATATGTATTTTATGACAAAAATCCAAATGCCACGCATGTTGTACTGACCTAGCATAATGTATTTTTATCTTACATTAATGTATGTAGGTACTGGTGTTATCATGAAAAGTTGTTCTAATTGTATTTTTTTCTATATTTCAGACATTTAGTTGCCGTACCGAGAGGTTTAGAAATGGATCTCAAGACCACACCCGTGAGTACAACATATAAATTTTTCCATATAAGTTAAATTTGCAATTAAATAGAGATAATTATTATGTAAAAAATTTATATTTAAAGACTTTTTGGATTTTTAAATAGTTTTATATTAGTTTCTATACATGTCACAACCTCCAGTTTTAAGTACAGCGCCACCTATTAGATAACCAAAGAAACAACAGGACAGCGTTTGAGTGCTCGGGTTCGTTTCAAAAGCTTCTTATAAATGTTGAAGCGCTGGGTAGATGGCGCCCTGTTGCTTCATGTTGTATTATTTTCTCCCACCAGAGGGCACTACAGTATAACGTTATATTCAAACGTTATGAAGCTCTAAGTAATTTCAACACCCTTTGCTAGATGGCGTTTCTCCGTCGTCTCTTGTAGTATGATCATATAGAAAATGCTTCTGCCTGCAATGGATAGATGGAGCTAGTTAAAATTACTTTGTATATAGAAGAAATATGAAGGAATCGAGCCTTTCTGTACTATATATAAATATGTTTAAAATTAAATATAATTACCGATACAATTCAATGTTATCGACAAAGCGACTCTATCATGAGTATGTTTAAAAAAATATATCAAATGTTTTGTTAGAATTACTTGTATCAGTTGGAAAACCTATACATATTTTAGACAAGAGTATTTAAATATATTTTTTAATATTTAAGTACTTAAGTATGAAATTTAAAAAAATCTTTGGCCATCTTAATCGTAATAAAAGGCAAACCTAAAGTAACAAAGAAACTTAGTAGATTTGAGATATTTCAACCGTGTAATAATATTAAAACATTTTAAAATTCAAGTGAAATATTTTCTACCAGACAGCTCCATTTAAAGCTCTCTGTGAACTGAACGACGTACATTTTTCAGATAGTTTCGTGATCCCTCTCCACATTAGTTCCCATATACCTGTAAGTGCTGAATTAAAACATTTGGCACGGCCTTTGTCCTTCAAATATTTATAATAAAATATTGGACTGCGAATGACATTGCTGGACCGATGAGGAAAGTATCCGTTGTGGGTCGTGATAGCTACTAAGTTTATAGTAAATATTTCGCTTCGCTTACTTCCGCTATAGGTATCGAACATAAAATAATATTGCTCTTTTGATAAATATTCAGAGTGCCTTTTGATAGCTCGAGTCACTTAACTAAAGATGAACACGTCAGTTCACGCTGATGTGCATGCATAGCGCTACAGAATAGGCTAAAATGTAGCGTGTCTGCGAATAAAGCATTGTCGTAAATTCAAGTGTGGTGCGAGCTGCCCCGCCTCGGGCGAGTCTGCACCGCGCGCCCGCTCCGGATATTCAACGTTACGAATAGCTTTATTAAGACTAAATATTACAATTTCCTAGCAAGTATTGCACTGGTTGGAATTGCTAATGCGCCGTCGAAAGAGCACATAGTGATGAGATACGACGGCTCCAAGCCGGTCTGGCGTTGCCGCTTTACTGTTTTATGAGCTGCGAAATTGCATTTTCCAAGCTGAGATGCCAATTAAAATTGGAATTGATAGTTTTTCAAATTAGGATGTCAGAACAGGCGTGTAAACATAGCACGGACATGTCGCGGTATAGTGCGGCCTGTCTAAGCACGTAGTAATGGTCTGGCGACATACGGGCAACAGCATAGGTGGTGTGCCAAGCTATGCCCTGCGGTTTCCAACCTGCATGCCCATCGTGGGGATTATGGACAAATATTTAGCGGAGGCATATACACAGCAATGCAGTTGGATTCAAATATTCGTACCTGAATAAATTCATTATTAGCCCAGTATTACTAGACATAGACCGGCCCTAACGGAGCCTAATTGCGGGCATTACGGATGTATTTTTCCATTTCTTTCTTTCTGTTATAATTGTAATACAGCCTATGTAGTCGGAACATCGGCTTATCGTAAGCGTGAAGAAATAGTAACAATAATATCTTAAATCTAGTTAGTAGAAAAGGGGCTTCGTCTCCCTACCACAAATTACTATGATTTAATATTGCTTAGTTATCTGCGGGCTGGTAATTTGTTAGCGCGCCTCTCGGGCTCCGGGTTGGGCGCCATTGTTGCGCCGCCGTCTTTTGTTCATCGCCTGCCCCGTGCGATAGGATCTTGAGTTATTATGATTAGGATTCTTTGCCAAGTGGTGCAAACTTGCTAATTCCACCATTATAGCTCAAGTTTTAGTCATTTCGACGCGCTAAGAGGGTTTAAACTGTTTCCTTAAGATATGTATCAATATTTATTCGTTTAACGGCGATGTGGCAATATGCAATATCATTAAATCGTCCGTTGTCATTTTTTATACCGAACTTTAATTGGCAACATTCCGTTTACCTCATAACGTGCACATTCCATAGGTGTCCCATTAAATTAATAAACATCACCTGAACTCGTAAACTCTATGGAGTTAATATATCAAGCGAGGCGTCGTGTCACGCACGCAGTAACACTCATTTCATATAGTGGTTCAGAATCGATGGCAATATCGAGGGCGGCTTTTTCAATTAGTGAAAACATTCAATTGTCATTGTGTTCATAGTGTAATTGCCGGTTTGTTATCCACCATCCATCTTGACTGGTGTAATGGGTTGCCATCAGGGAAATGAATCGGCCGGCCTTTGGACGTCCGGCGTCCGACTGGTCGCTTTGTACAAATGTTGGTGCAAAATAGCTTTCTGTTTTAAACGTGACTTCAGACGTGCCTAGGGATCCGATATAGATGTGACCAGTCCACGTGCGATTAGATGGATATAAACGGCTTGCTGTTCTGCTGGCGTAGATAAAAAAGAGACGTGTTCGAATAAAAATAAATCTTAGCAGTAGCTAAGATTTATTTTTAATATTAAGAATAGTATTATTACAGTATGATTTTCCTTTTACAAGAACAAACTGCGCATTGTTAATAATTCTCGATGAAAAGAATACAAAACTAAACTCAAGAATGCTAAAACTCTCCGTAGCATGATTCGTATATATGTATTTGAATGTATTAACTTTCAAGATCATGACGCTTTTTTCTAAATTTATTTGATTCATCTAGATCATAAAACTCGTTTACCTACATCGTTGTACTTTTATGCGTTGTTTTTTTTTCTTTTTTTGAGCACGTTGTAATTGTTAGTTTATCATGTTTAATGTCTCATTATTTTAACGGTAAATAAATGTTTTCATATATCCGACAATAAACTAGGCGAAGCGCGTTCTAATAATAATTTATAGTGCTCTCCAACAAACGTTAAAACTGCAACATAAATTATTTTACAGCTACGTACCTAGTGCGCTTAACATTCGTTTATCGCAGACCTCGCGACAATTATAAACAATGACTGCTGTGGACTACTTAACGGAAATAAAATGTAAAAACGTTCGTCATTGTAACAATTTTTTACAAGACAATAGACGGGAAATGTGCAGTGGAGCTCGCACGCAAAAACAGATATTGCAATCTCGTTAATAAGAAAATGATCGATTTAATAAGTATTCAAAACGTGACGTTTTCTGTAAAAATATTGCAAATAATAAATCTGTTCAAAGTTATTTCAATTGTCCAAATAATCTCAGTCGACACGACAGTCGGTTATTTAAATTTTTCAAATAATCTCGGGCGACACGAATGAAAGCAGGAGTTTAATTGAGTAATAGTAAAAAACACCGCATATGTTATTCATACACGTAGCTATGCTTTAAGTTGACTTTCTGTATGGTTCTTTTAAAATCAAAATTTCTACCATTATAAAGTCGTCAGACAATTGTTTGGGTTAATATTTATTGCAAGGCGACTATATCCATACTCGTTTAAAGCTTACATGGTAAACGGAATCGAAGCCATCTGGCATGCATTTGGCCGTTTATTCAGTGGTATTGTAGTGTAATGTTTCCTTTACGATCCCAGTGCAGTTTAAATCTCAGCGGAGGAGGTCAGACTGGGCGTGTCCGTGGTGTGGCAGATTGATAAATTTGCGGAAGCACTCGCCACTGAATGGGACGTGGCACGCAGGCCACGATGCAGACTCTGCATTCTACGAGTGTGTTCACATAAACTGTTTAAAACTACGTTCATAGAGATTGTAATGGTGGATAAATTGGACGCATTCTGTATATTCTCATATTTTCTTGTATTTAATCAATTTGCTATTTATTTTTTATCGATTGTATCAACAAAAGCAGATTGCAGATTGAAAAGCAGATTTAATTGGAGTTTTTTTAAAGCCATCTATAATATGACTATTATTAGAGCATAGCAAACATTTTATAAAAATAATCCGTAAAATTTGTACACGTCAGGTAAAAAGCACGTATGTATCTGGCCGGGCTGCAAATCGGCGGGCTTTGCGTTAACAAGCAGTTGTTATAGTTTATTCTATCTTTGTCCAACACAATAGGCTGAAAGGAGATGCTGAAAGGGCTTCCGAGGCTCGCTCCTACACTATGATAAAGTGGGCAGTAAAATGATCGGCTCCAGCCA
>DWMF01001590.1:0-11225 GCA_018244815.1 Parelbella polyzona | reverse complement strand
TTTGTGAGAAAAACTGTTATTGGGAACCCTTTATCGATGCATCTAATTCGTGTTTTTAAAAAAATCAAAAAAATACCAAGTTAAGCTCGGTCATCCCAGGTACTTTATTATATACGAGTATTGTAGTGTTTGTATTATCTAGGTACGCTAGGAAGAAGGGATTTTGTATTTGAAATTCGTAGTAGCTCGGAGTTTCAAGTTGTGCCCGGTGTATGCCAATAAGTTGATCGCTTTTTCTGAGTGACTTATAACATTACAGGTGAAAAGTGGGAATATTACACTGCTCTACCTCATTGGGGAAATACAGGCGTGATTCGCAACGTAATATCACGCCTATAATCCCCGATAGATGAGTGTAGTACCTTTCCACTATAGGCCTGATGTTCTATTTATAAATAACATATATGTACATTACCTTCATTATTATCATTAGTTCTTCTTAATCTGGTGCAAATAGGCCCACGCGAATGAATGACAAATTGTCCTGTCCTCGGCATGACGCATCCAGCTTCTTTCGCAAATCGAACATTCCACCGAGCCCCAGGGCATCCTACACTACGTTTGAAGAGCAAAGGTATCCATTGCAGAATGATTATTCTACCGGTTGTTGGTTATTCGGCAAATATGGCCCACTGCCATTTCAGCGTACGAATTCATTGAATTGTGTCGATAACATTGGTTCTCTATCGAATGTACATAATACTTAGGTATGTCTTATCTTGGGGGAGGCCTATGTCCAGATGAACTGATGATGTGATGTGTGATGTGATATCTTATTAATTATATGACGCAGTCTCATTACGTTCGACGAATGAAAAACGCAAAATCTAAAATATTACAGTTCTCGAAATAATTAAAAACCGTTCGTTACCGCTCAGCAAAAACAAGAAACAAGATCCAGTAATATTACTGATTCGCTTTCATCGGTTCTTCAGTTTGCATTTTAATATTTATGAGAATATTAATTCATTTGCCGTTTCACAATGTTTCCCCAAAGGTAGCGCGAACGTATGAAAGGCTTATGAAGACATAATGCTCGGTCCTCATGCGGACCCATGTGAATATTATATTTTATTGTATTGTTATTTTAACATTCACAATAATCGCTTATATTTCCGGGCAACGAACGATTCTTCCAGTAATTCGTGGAAATATAGGTACTATATTCACCAACTTATTACAGTACGTAAGTACAAGTTTTGATACAGACAATTACATTTTTTAAGCGTCGGTATATTGCGGGTGTGTAATACATTAAATCTCTGTGTGCATAAATCAGGGTAATATAGGAACATTTGCCCAAATTTCCTCCTGAAGGTTTGTTCAAAGGAGTAACAGGACCAGACAGTATGGTCAGATGACAGCAAAAGTATATTGAACAGAAGTGTCATGTATTATTAAAACGAAGTAGTTCCTTTATGTGTCGCGAAACTTTCCAATATCCGGTACCAGATGACCTCTGCAACTAAGAAACCCATTGTACTCGAAAATCCTTTCCAGTCTTATCTACAAATGTATCAATGTACAAAACATAATCTTAAAAGTATCTACCCTTAAATACGTCTGTTACTAAGTCGATGTTCTTACAATATGAAGAATACACGCAATGCGTAATTCATTAAAATTTTGTATGTATCTGTAAAATACACCTGATACTTGATTTATTCAACATGTATTTAACTTTGAGAGTGAGTGAATAAGTCAGTGAGACCAAGTGCATTACTCAGTAGTACCATCGTAGACAAAAATTTATTCAAAAGGTGTTGTAACACAATATATTTTCAGTATGAATATTTTCTCAGGTCAGTTTATATGTATTTGTAATTTATTTATTACTAAAGGGACTGCGCGATTCTTCTGAAGAGAAGCATATGATAATTGAATTGTTTTAAGCTAATTGTGTAAGGAAACAGGCTGTATATCCTTATTTAAAAGCCCTGTTCCTAGACACATACTCGTATATTACTGATGCTCTTACACTAATTAGGTACGACTATTTGAAATTAAACTTTCCTCGATATTTTTATTGGAATACTAAAGTAAAATTCTTTAATACAATATTATCGAAACAATAATATGTAGCGTAAAAGTTATTCTCTATTTCATCATGTTCATCAACTCTCTCGTCATTTCAGTGTTGAACATGGGCCACGTAGGCCACGTGTGGATTAGCTGACTTTACACACCATAGATAATATTATGGAGAATTTAAAGGTATACAGGTTTCTTAACAATGGGTACTTTCTTTTACCGAAACAAGTAACAGTGTAATATTCAATATACAAGCTCAAATGATAAATCTATGTATAAATGCTTTATATTTAATCACATTTCAAATTACCTTACTTCAGATAATATATCATATCATGTTATGATAACACTCTAGAGTGTGTAATTATTCAATTTCGACTTTGAAACCATTAGCCTAATAGCTAAATTCTATCATACATCATAAATATATATGTGATGTATGAGCTAAGTGGGTCCTCCGTCATTACCATATCTCGCCGTAATCGGCACTCAACATCCAGAGTCCCATATGTTTTATTCACTGCTACGTACCCATTTAACGTACCTACATGTTGATAGAACATTTAGCATCTTGACTATAACACTTCCAAAGTGAAATGTTTACAGTTATTAATTGTACATGAAATAAATATCATAAAATCAGTTTATATGAAATATCATGAAATCCGTTTATCGAACTGAAATGAGAATTTAATTTTCATAAAATTTATGAACGATTTAAAATTTGTAGGATCGTGAAACTACACATATTATGTTTATCGTGTTTCGAACTTAATGGTGTGTAAAGTCCACGTGCATAATACGTACGAGTCAATGTAGTCAAATATCTCAGCCCTAATGAACAGCAAAATGTTAGTCGAATTCCGGATACACACATACTAAGTAATACCTAAGGAATTTAACGATACTAACATATAACAACTAATTCAACTCATACTAATAATAGCTGATAGCCAACCTTCACTAGGAACATAAATAGATTAATGTAGAGTAACAATTTTTTTTTATGCTTTATTTTTCTTATTTCTATCACTTCTATCCTTACAGGTCTAAGCAATTGCGACAGAATGGCCTTATGACTACAAATATATTATTAAAGTGCACAAGTATAACTATAAATAACATAAAATAACAGAATCTAAAATTAGAAAAATATTAGTTTAGTTTAAAACATTATATATAAAGTTTTCCTCCATCTCTAGTAAGTGTAGTCGTTTACAAATCACACACATCTGCTTTTTACAACAAAAAAAACCATCATTATACTGACGCTAGTTAAGAGAAGAGACGTTCGCGTCCCGTTGGATACAGGGAATATTTAATTAAGTCGAAAGAGCACTCGATTTTTGCAATCTGTGCGGTCTACCAATTAAAAAGTTGAAGAGATTCGAATGAACGACAACGAGCAAAGGGCGTTCAAAGTTATTTAGAAACTTCTCGAACTTCGGCACAGTCATTGCATCAATGAACGCGGATAAAAATTATATTGTTTAACTCATTGCCCGCAACCGACGACTACGTCGCCTGCAGCGTTACTACGCTCTGAATATTAAACTTCTGGAGTCCAAACTTTATCAGTATACTTAAGATCTTGGTGTGTGAGTTGTCGTAAGTTATTATTATTATATGGCTGTTTTCCCGCTATCACCTGCCGGTATCGGGAACGTTGCCAGGCCAGATGCATCGCTTCACTTGGCGACGCTTTTATACATAGCACTTACTTATTTATATATAAGTACATATGGCCTCCTTTACACTTAACCGTAGATTCCTTACGCAATCGCCTGTTTAAAAGTGCACCTGGAATGAAGCACTGGGATAGCGGAATTATAATAATTCTTTGATACCTACAGAAGAATCGATACCTACTCAGGAGTGTGACGTAATAGGAATGGAAGTTGTAACTAACGATTTTTAAGCGAGAATACTGTTCACTGAAGATATTTGTTAGTGAGATCGCCTTTCAGCTAGTAGATTTAGTCTCTCGTTCGTTTAATGTTCTAGAAAGAGGTAATAATTGGGCTCTCTAGTAGAACCATTACATTCGAGATCTACATTAAATTTTATTATCCACGTTTTCATCTCAGTAAAGTGATTATCGACGTTTTCTGAATAATACATTTTACTGGGCTCTCTTTGAACCTTTTTAATCCCGAGTGTGCTTTACTATTGATGTTTTACGTCCGTCCTTTGATTTATATACTGTGAGAGTGTTTTCGTGCATTTTAAATAATATAATACTTGCGAGTAAATTTAAACATGGAAACCAATTAAACATTGTACAATAAATATATCGTTTTCGTTCGTCAACCCAATGTATTATTTATTCGTTTGGTCGTCTGCTATTCCAACAATTCTGTATCAATATATGTACAGTATCAATATATGGTGTAAAAACGATTTTAATACTGCCTTTTATATTATTAGTTGGAATATATTACAAAAATGTCTAAAATATTTTTTGTTCGTTCACTAATTGAGTATTAAATTGCACTATTAAAGTATAATATTTTTGTCGAAAGCCGAGTGTATCAGGCGGAGCCGGTGAATATTTAATAAAAAAACATTCATCCAATTTTCAGTGACTAGTGTATACGATACTTGACCCTTTGAGTGTCACTGGGATGGGTATCTCTAATAATGGTTATATTATGTAGTGAGTGTCTTTCTCTCTCTTTCTCTCTTTCTGTTCAAACCGTTAAACTTATTGCTGAAGGTCGTAATTCCCCTGACATGAGTTCAGCTTTTTCCTGATCATGTTATGTAATTTGATTTAGCCCTTGACATTACGAAACGCATCGTGTATTGTAATATTCTTTACCGTACGGATATGGTAATTCAACTAAATGGTCACCGCTCACGTGGATGTGTTCCTGGACCTATACAATCTCCATCAGATGTCCCAGTTACACCGAACTCTTCTGATGATTTGACCAAAATCTCTAGCTATCTTTGCAGGGAGGTAGTGGAACACCTGGTTTTTATACTGAGAATGCCGTCCAAGGAATCCGTAACATTGTTCTCCAGCACCACATTTCAAATCCATCAATGCGGTCTCAGTCGGCCTTCGTGGGAGACCACGTTTTCGATCAGTAATTGAAAACAGAGAATGCTAGAGACATATAATTTCCCATTAGCTTATGTAAGACGTAATTATAAATACATTTAAAATAGACACAGAGATAGAAAATCGGAAACACAATCCATTTGATGTTAAGTAGGCAGTATCTCATTAACAAATGGACTTAGCTATCAAATTAAGTGTAATCTAGATTTGTTGCGGGAAGCATCTTTGAGGATAAGAACGCGTAATGTATTTTATTTATCTACAAAATTCGAGATACTAAAAACAGTATAAAGTTATTTGTGGAATTAGGTGAAATAGCGATGTCCCACGTAGAGCTACAACTAGGGGCGCAGCGCCGCGTGCTACAGTTCTAAAGGTTTTATCTAGTTCTGATCACGTCCGGCGTCTGTTATAACACACAGTTAACACACGTGATGCTTTGTTGAAAATTGTATTAAAGAGAGAAGCTAGTTTTCGATTCAATATATATATGTAAGTTCTAACGATTTTTTGTGGGTTTACGAGTACTTTAAACTATTTACATTCATCTCATTAGTTGGCAATGTCGCCGAATTTATTTAATTCATATTATAAAGTTATACTTTTCTATGAAATGTTGGTCAGTTTTCTGTAACTTTTATTAACTTTCACCTATTTGTAATTGTTAAAATTACAACAAGATATATTTTAAGATTTGTAAGTTTCTCTTGATACTTCCTCCTATCTATCACATTGTTGTATATGAGATATTATTGGGCTACTTATGGTTGACTTTTGCTGTAAGCTCAACATTTTAATTTATTCCTGTCTGACTGCCTCGATGGTCGAATGTTATTGTATTACGTCATACGTCTTGCGTCACCTGGCTCTTTGAAATTTTTAACAGTCAGAAGATTAAACTTTACCCACAATCCATTATTGAGATAAAGCTTCGATTTCCGTGGCATCTCATAATAAGTATTCCAGGCCTTCTATGATTAGGAGGAACTATCTAACAGTGGAAAATCTAAAAAAAACTTAAACGATTACTAAAATAAAAAATAGCATTTATATTTTAGTCGCGGTGGGCAATGTTTGACGACATAAAATTTATAGTACATATACATGTATGTATTTGTTATCATAACGTTATGGTCCGTCAATAAATGTTTATTTTGCGGTTCATAATTGTAAATATTTACTCTGGACGAAGTTAAACGCGCACACATTACATATAAAACGGGTACGTTGATAAAAAGAGCATTTATAGAGAAAACTCGTTTGTAAATATAAAACTATTTTAGGTATCAAATGTGATAGGTACTTAGAAATCACTGAAGTCAGTTTTAAGGGAAAACGTGATAAAATCAGCTGAAGGGAAGGCGCGCGTGTTCTATCGCGAATCTTACTGAAGGGGAGGTTAAAGATAGTCAACGGTGGCTTTCAAGTGGTTTTTTATCCATATATTTTCGATCGAGACACTTCCTTCACAGGGTAAGTGCTCCATTAGAGATATCATCGGGATTCTTAAGATGTGAAATATGTTAGCTTATGTTCAATTTCAGGGCTAAAATTAAATTATTGTAACTGAATAAGTTTGACCATTAAACATAATGTAATAACACATTCGTGTCTAAAGAAATGTTTAGACTAATGAAAGGCGAGATTGATGAAATGAAGTACGAAATTTTCAAAATTAGAGTCGTAATAACTGAAGTAGAAACACAGCGAGATGCGGCCGACTGCTTGCCCTCGTCGAGCAATCTTGTGGGAAATCAAGGCGCCGCGACCGAGCAATCTGTTATATCAGTGACAACACCAGCGTAGTATGAACCCCTGAGTCTGCCAGTCTTTATTCCAGACCTCACCGAACTCAGCTCTTTCAATCCGGGGAGTGCGAAATGATATAAGCACGTAACATATTACCACAATAAATTGTTGGCGAAGTATGGTGGTTCCTGAAATTGTATTTATTTCTCCGCGTTGCTTCTCTCAAACGTAAAATTAGTACTGTCAGTAATAGATAGGGCCTTTGTGTGCGGCAGTTCTGCGTGCAACCGCATTGATCGCGGATCAGTTATTGCATTCATCGCACAAGCGTCGCATGCTGCCTGTTATTGCGAATAAGTGAAAAACGCCGTTGTGTGAACGCAGACATCGTGATTGGGTTGGTTTTTGTACCTATACGAATGTAACTATACAAATGTTGTAATTCGATACATCATACGCTTGCAATATTTAAGAGAATTTTCTTAAAAATTGCCCCAAATGTATGTGTAGGTATATCAGAGGATAATTACACCTAATATATAGTTTTATAAATATATTATGATTACTTAATCTGACAGCAAGCAACAATTTTGCATGTAGAAATAAATAAGTGAATTTATATCAAAAATTCATTTAATTAGACAGCGTGCTTTGGATAGGTTGGTATGTTATATATATCCTACTTGTAACTGTCAATACTAACGAGAATTTACAAGTTCAAATATATTAAGATTTGACTAAAATTTTTACTAAAACTTAGGTATATGTCAAGTGATAGGGTACATTTGCTAAATAAAATATGGTTTCGAACGGTTTCAATCCTACGAATACGAACATCTCAAAAACGCTATCTTTCAAAAAACGGTTCAAAAACATTAAAATCATAATTGTTCTATGACTTCTATAATATTGTTTGAATTATAAACTATTCTATTATATACATCAATTATAATAGTCATAGAACAATAATGATTGCAAAACTTTCTGAACTGTTTTTTGAAAGCTAGTGTTTTTGAGATGTTACACTCTAGTCGCAAAGGAGCGATATGTATATATTATATTGAAATACTTGATAGACATTTTAACAAATCAAAACAAAACTTCAAAACTTTGCCATTACAGAATAAGAAAATATTATTTCAAATTTCAGTGCGCCATATATATTTGTTTTGGGTTACAAAATGTAGGGAATGTCGGAGTTTCCGAGAGTATTCTCTAAAAAGTTTTTCTAGGAGTCCTTTCAAAGATAACGGTCGCAGCTGTTGGAACTTCTTTATTCAAATACTTTGTTCAAGTAGTCGCAGGGCATTGTAATATTAAGTATCAAGAGGGGGATATTTCACTTGTTACTGTTTCACGATTACATATATTATGTAGGTGCGATATGAATATTTATCTTGTTGATTTCGATTTAAAGTTTTTCTAGAAAGATAAATAAGTGCATTTATTTTCTTTACATATATTTATACCAGTCCAATGATATTAAAAATCTCATGTAAAATTATAGTTATCTTCGAGTATTATTCATTTGCAAATAATTTATAAATGACGTAAAGTATTACTGCGTTCAGGTCAACTCAACATGATTTCAACTAGTAAGTTACAAAGACATAAGACTACGCCTTTATCTCCCTGAAGAGGTAGGTAGAGGAGTATACTACATTCCCACATTTCATCATTTACGTTATTACGACGAAACTGTTTACTAATTAGGTATACATATGTATAATTTTTTTGGAATAATATTAATGTTTTAACCTATAATAAATTGACTTATTAACATCAATGGTGTTCAGAGATAAAACAACAATAGGTTATAGATTAATTAAATCAAACTTGAGCAACTCAAAATGTAAACGTTTTCTATGGGTTATGGGTAAGTTGTTTAAGGAAATAGGATTTCTGTTCTTTTAATTAGTAATAGGTTCGCGTTTGGTTGTAATCTAAACTTATGGAAAACGAGATGCAGCCTAGGATGTAGCAAGCTTGCCTAGACAGTGCCGATTAACTCTTGTCTTGTCTCTTTTTTAGTATAATAAACATAATTATGGCCTGTATGAGACCCGGTGTGAAAATCAAATAATAATAATGCGAAATAGTAATTCTAATTTGTCATAATATTTGCAAGGCCGAGCCCTGAGTATGTGTATTATAAACAGGCACTCGACTGAGGCGGACGGTACACGCCAAACGAATACTGAACCAGGGCTTTGTAAACATCAAATACAGCCAGCTTGTTACCAGCCGCTGAAATTCTTGAAAACTTCAAAAATATAACTCGGAATTTCGAATTTAACGAGTACTTTTGTTCACGGCACTGTTTTATTTTTTTGTTCGGTCAGTTACATTTTTTTATAAACAGCTTTATATTTTATTTTCTGACCCTCAACGAGAATACAAAATTTAAATAATTGAAAATGAAATAAAATGGTACGATTGTATTCTTTAACTGTTATTTTTTGCGATACCTGGGCGAGTCGAAGCTGACTTTATGAATCTGTGATATTAAGCTGTAACACTGAAAGAAAATATCCAGTGACACATGTCAGAAAAGCTTTCTCAGTCGTAAAAAAAACGTAACACTCAATAGATCAGCGTGGTAGACAGTGGGCTTTATCTTCTTTATGTTAAAGATGACGAAAATTTTTTTTTTTCGAAACATCACACACGGTGTCTATTCCCAAATTAGGCAGACCCTGTGCGTACAATAGTCAGACAGTTGATTAATTACATGTTATGTACATGAATATATATCCTTGCCTTAACCCTCTCATTCTGAGAAGAGATCCATATTCCAACAGTGGAATGATAAATGGGTCGATTATTATTATTATTTTATATCCTTGTACTATTGACTATTGTACATGGTATTATATTGTACTACTATACTTGGATATTTACACTGTGTTTTTTCACACTTCACATCTTCACGTTCACGTTCACATTTTCACACGCAGACACAAACAAATATCCTCAGGAGACATACTCGTATTTGTCCCGTGAAGGAATCGAACTTGTTACCCCCGGCTCAGCAGTCACCTTTATCAGCCATTCGAGCAACTGGTTCTGTTAAAAATTGAAGTTCAACTTTACACATAACGTAGTATATGCGTAGAACATTGACGACATACTCGTATTGACAACGAATACAAAATAAATTTCCTATAGCCTTGGAGCCCTATCGATCTTTGGCTAGCTGATGGCTGGTAGGTAATTCTGTCGTGCCTTTCTAGATTTCGAAGAATTGCTAAGAGCAAACTGTCACGAGCTTTTCGTTTTCGACGAATTACATTAAGAAGCGGTCGAGGTCTCGCTGGGTAATGACGTGTTTACCAGGCGCAATCATTTTAGTTCTCAGTACTACCCTCCGTCGGCAACCAACTTTAAGTAGCAGTATTATTTCGACATATACTATACACATATGTATATGTATAATATGTAGGTATACAGCCCGGGTAATTGGACATGCACACACACATATATACATATGTATATATAAAATGATTGTTCTATATACTTATTTAAAACTAAGCTTATGGCACTAATAGTCCCTATCGCTGCAGTACTGTCACCAATTTAACCATAACTAATAATATTATTAACAAAATATTAACCAGACTAACTGATCCTAACAGTCCTAATTCTACACATTTCTCTTGTGACTGCTTCTTGTTCGTTTGCTTCTCAAATAACCTCTCTGCTTGTCAAATAACCTCAAAGTAAAATTGTCCAGCCAAATAAATATCATCTTCATTATTCAAAGACAGTTCAAAAGAGTTAAAAAGTAACACAAGAGAGCACTGACCATGAGACATAACTGTACTTATTAGCAACGTACATTCATATACACTGTAACACATTTGTAACGACTTCGTCAAATAAAACTCTTCTCTTGCGATGTCAAGAGCCGCGGTCATTTACAACATTGTTCAGTTAACGAGGGTTGACATAGCTGTCACTCGTTACGACTAACTCGCGTCAGTTTCTTGTTAAAATGTACCTTAAGAGACTAGTCGCAGAATACGAACGGATGAAGTGATGTAATTATCACTTTAATGTATAATTGAATATAATTAAACGAAATATTTAGGGGAAATACGTTATCATTTCCAGCAGTAGGTCCAAATCGCAAATTCAAACTCGATGTTTAGTCAGATGTGGGTACATTTCCTTCCTTTAATATTTTCATTGATTACTGCTTCGTTGGTCTAGTGGTTACAAGCGCAACAGCTGATCGAAAAGTGTTAGGTTTGATTTAGCGGTTGAATATTAAAGGATTTTTCTAACTTACAATTTTTGGTAGAAATATCTGGTAGCGGCTTGGATACTGGATCTGTGCTCGGTGTATGGCAATAGGCTCTCAATCTATTCCATATTG
>DWMF01001589.1:0-11226 GCA_018244815.1 Parelbella polyzona | reverse complement strand
CACACATTCACGGCTATATGTCGTTCGTTCCTTCGATATTTTAATCCGGTCGAGGTGAAAGCACCGTACGAGGTGGCAATCAATAACGCCGCTCGAAATGTGTGCAGACTGTGAATAATTGTTAGAGCATCCGATTCCTATTAAGTTTGGCGTGCCGATTAAATTTTGTTTTCTATTCAATCGATCGTGTTGATGACTTTGAATTACATGTCGATTGAATTATATTGGTAACACACATGCAAGCCGCATGCATCGCTACTGCCGATATGGGAGCCAATCCGGTAAATTTAAATTACTTTAAACGTCTAGTGCAATTTTACTATTAAATGGTTCGTGAGAATTTATACACATGATTATATATTTATCGGCTTAACTCACGTAGGTACGTCTTTCGGGATAGGCCGACTAGTTTCGGACCGGTAGTCTAGTGTAATACTGGTCTAATAGAGAAATAATCATATCTATAGTGTTAGATGTAATCTTATTGTTAATGTTGCCAGTCGAAATTATGTTCTGCCTAATGTCAATTTACTTAAGGTATGTATAATTTGGTAAAAAAATATTTAATACTATCTTTACACAGTTTTATTATTCAAATCCAATTAAAATATATTTAAGTTAACTGTACATTCTTAATCTAAAGATCATGTCTGAAGTATCCCACGCTTACCGTCCACTGTGCACTTTAAAATATCATTTCAATCACATTTCTTAACATCACAATCGGGGGGTGTGCACGTTTAAAGTCTATTTTTACATTGCATTCAGACTTAATAAAAGAAAGTAACAAAACATATTTAATTGTAAACTATACAACAAATTGTTTTGTTGAAGAAACTGCAACTGAAACAGACCTTGTCAATTTACGAATGTAACTAACAGCATTATCAGCAGGATGTACAGACGCAGAGAAAGCGTTTAAACCATTTCTTACGTATATAAACCACAAAGGACTAGAGCCCACTTCCGCCGACCGTGCAGATATACGAATGTTGCCATGACATAAGAACGTCTCATCCACAGACTCATAATATTTTCTGTTAAAAAATATAAACCACAATGGCAAAAATAGCAATAATTGTAAACTTTTATTATATAAATTGTATAGGTACCGGCGATGAAGATGATGAAGCACTTGCACATATTATTGCAAATTGTGAAACAAATTACACATATTATGGAAGTTTTCTAATCAGTGATCATTTAAAAATAACGTAAATATAGTACAAGAGATAATTATCTGTAGACACTTTTATAATAAGATCAGAATACCCTGTTGTACTATATGTAAATCTATTAAGACAGGAAAACATATTTGGTAATAATATTTAACGTTGCCATATCGCAAATCATTCTTTAGAAAAAAAAACATTCACATAAAATTCGACAGACAGAACACTAACTGTTCTCGAAAACAAAATCAAATCAACAGTTTAATAAAACCGTTCACAAATAAACATATATAATACAATATACTAATAAAAAAGCGCTCACTCGAGTACCAGGGTAACATGATATAGAAAAGTGAACCTACTGCAACGGAGGAAATGCGAAAGTGACTCCGGTTACCGACAGACAATGTCCGCGGCCTGCATGACCACTACGCGACCCAACTTAATGTTCTACTTAGAAACAGTTAGCAATGAGTACTTACCATTCTAAGTTAGCGGCAGTCTGTTACGAACCTATTATTGTGAACTTACTGCATAGTAAATACTTACTGCATAGAAATAAGTAATCTTATACATAATTATATGTATAAAAATACTGTCTGTATATTAATCTAGCTAAATTGAACTAACCTAATGTATATTATACAAATGTATACATTTATTTAGATGGTGAATATCTGGGGAGGATATGTTTGAAACCTTATGCTACTATCTGATAGTTTTTCTTTTAAGACAGAATATATGTAGGTAGGTATTTGTGATCGACAACTTGTGCTCACGTTGTCGCGATCAATGGATGATCCAGAAGCAGAATGCTGTTACTGATTTTAGATTTTTTAAATTATATGATAGGCTCGGTTTGGCAATCTTATCTCATAGAAAACTCAGATGTATTCTAAGACGGAGAAGTGCTTCGTGAATGGGTGAATAGGCTCTTTCCTATAGTTCAGTCAATATTGGTAATAATTTATGTGGTAAGAACATTTTGGATATACATTCATATAAGTACGAAAAGCGGCTGGCAGGCGTTGGGTGCGAAGAGCAGAAGATGGAGCTCGGTGTCGTGCTATTGGAGAAGCCAGGTCAGGTCAGTCCAGTAATGGACGATGACGGATAATGATGATAATGATAAACATTTTACTAATAAAAATTTAATGAGTACTTGAGTACGAATTTATACACACAATTTTATCCCGATTTAGATCGCATATTTTTAACTGACTCAACGGCTCTTGAAGAGGCATCTCAGATAGATCTGATAGTAATCAGACCATAACAAAAAACGTGTAAACTAATACCTAATTTTGTCATAATACAATCACTTAATTCCAAGAACTCAGCTCTCAGCTCTCAGCTTCTCAGCTTTGCAATTAAAAGGATGGTTTCAGAACTCTACATGCTTTAACGGATGTGACTAGCATACAGCGGCGTCCGAATTGCTATAACCTAACATGTACAAAGATACGCATCGATGGCTACAAGATCAGATAAGGTGATAATTACAAATTGTAATTAAGTATCGCCTTTGTAATATGCGCAGACGTCAGCGAGGGTGTTAGAAATGTAATCGCAGCATATACACAACAATTGTAAAGAAATTGAGTATTAATTTCGTATTTCCCTTAAGAATTAACATACTTAGAATAGCATATCTAAATAGATTATTGGGTAAACTCCTCGTGAGGGCCTACGTCCAGCACGGGGCTTAATCAGGCTTCATGATGATGAATGACGATGATTATAAGAGGTTTTAAAATAATTTAAATACGTGTAGTAATGTCACATCTCATTCATTTCAAACGGATGTAACTTATGTTATTAATATGGTTCGCAAAAGCTTTTTAGCCTTTTACTAATCATCCATCCTGTATATTAGAGATTATATTTAAAAATATTTTAATAGGAACTTTGTTACTATAAATACGTCCATTTTGTGTGGGCTTGCTTATATTCTTTTTTACGTAGATATTTTTGTAATGAGCATATAGACGTATTTTGAAATAACCTGATGTCACCAGAACGCAAATTTGATAATCAATTTCCTTTAAACCTCCACATACAGCAAGACTACCCGGATCTGACTCCGGGTACCGAATAATCGTAAATCTACCACGTGCTCCGAATCAAAAGCATAACGAGCTTAAAACTTCAAGGAACGTAAATAAATACGTTGAGTGGGAAACCCGTACAGGTAATCTAAACCACTGTGCAGTACGTGATGAGAAAGCGTAGTGGTATCGTAACTGAAGCTCTCTACATACAGACTACTTGGAGGGATAACTTTATATAGTACTGCAATCTAATGTACAGTTGGACAATTATTATAAAAAATACGATCATTTATTATAAAATATTACCAATACCTAAGTTTTACTCATATATTTTCACCATCACTCTCGGTTGATAAGTAGATAATGCTATAAGGCATTATGTACGACCTTTGTAAATTAAAGCAGGTTTGCAGAGAAATATAGTACTCTCATTTTTCATCAGTTACACATATTTAACATATGTAGACTAATCTCGTTGGTGATTTATCAATAGACTATATTTGGCAGTAATAATTCGTATAAAAATTAACAATCGACAGACCCGTATAGGTTCATTAATCTTATGAATGTATTGATTGTCTGTGATATAAAATCTAATTGTTATACATATAAGTAGGCCAGAATCCTCTATTATTTAGAAACCATCCGTCCGTAATGACAGCATGTAGAGAAGTCGGTTGCATGGTTTCACTAACTGTATGTAGCCCACACGCGTCTTAAGTGCCGACATACATGAACTGAATACATACAATACGAACCCATGAGCAACGTATTCGAAGAAACCATACGATACCTGCATACACCAATGTAACCACTTTCTGGTAGACAATGTGTCACCGTGACTCTACTTTGATGACATAATGAGTAAAATTGGCATTTATCCATTGTCACAGCATTTATGAACGCTACGAAACCGAAATATGACGTTTTTTCACATTTAATTTTTCCGCTTTTAATTCTTAGCCAGAGTCGATCAAACTCGGAGTTCGCGCCATCGCTTCAAGCCGAGTTGATGAAGTTGACATAATATAAACGAAATTTATTAAAAGTAAATTATCATGATAACAATTAAAATTATATGCTTTACTTGTATATCAATAATGACAGGAGTGTTTGATAACCTTTTGTATTTGTTTATCAGCAACATGTTAGAGCGTTTTTGTAAAAATTATCGATACATTTGATAAAAAGTTACTTTATCGGAACTCTTTGTGTAAGGATATATTTGGACATCGGACTGCCTTTTTGCTTTCTATTTTAGTGGTCTTCTTGCAGTTAAATGTTTTCGTCTGCAAGACTTGATTGCAATTATGACAATAACAAAACAGACAAGCAACGTTAGTGGCAGGTCATATACTGTCCAAAACAATCCTTTTTGAATGTGCTTGTACGTAATATGTTTCTTATAGCCTAGTGGTTTAAAGTAGTCTAGGTCTTGGATTCAATTTCTCGCGTTTATCTTTATTTACAAATTAATGTCTTTTAAAATATTCAATATTTAAATTTTTAATGTTGTAATCTTACAGAAAATCATCATGATGAAGCCTGCAGTTCACCATTCATTTGTTCAGCGTGGCAAACATTGGCGTTGTAACTTTTCTTAATAATAGATTTGCGTACAGAAGTGGACCAATAAAAGGATTAACGATGAATACCTTAAGAACAATTGTCTTATATGTTCTATTCTTACCTCACATATTAATGGTGTCTTCGGTTAAAGTTAAATGAAACTTGTAACTTTCAATTTTAGAATTAAGTACTTATGTACTATATAAGGCCTTGAGTTTGCACTAAAATGCAAACCACTGTTAAATACCTTAAACGTTTATTCATAAATTCTTGATCTATGTTTTAGCTACGATATGATTGGTTCCATTCTACCATATTACGATTACTGACAGGGTGAATGAGACAGCATTACACATATTTTAATGCAATTTAGCTGTTGTGAATACTTAGTTTTAGTTTTAAACAATGGGTTTTATGTTATGTATTGCTTGTGGCGTGAACTGATAAGATATTTGTTTGAACTCTATTTGAATATGAACATATTGCAAGCTATGTAAACACAACTGTAATTATAAAATGGAGCGAGTCCATTGCTTAGTGTGGTAACAGCTTTCAATTGTAACCAAGAATTTTCGTACTGCACTAAAAGTACATGGCCCTTGAGTCTATTGAAAGGGCATTTTAAATCTAATCGTGCTGGTAGATATAAATAAACAATTTTAATTTATCCTATAAAACCACCAGTTCCTGTCTGTATAAGACATAAGTATCGTAGCAGTTTGCGAAAACCCATGGACATTTACAGTCTGTACAGGTACCTATAGTCACATAAATATCTTGGAATCATGGTTATAGATGGACTCAATTTTACTACTTATCAAAGGCCTACTACACCATGAGGTAATACTTGATTTCATTGAACTGACGTAAACAGACCATTTAAATATAGGAATAACTGACAAATTAGGACAGTAAAGTCAGAAACTCCATGCATTCCAATCTCCAAGCTCTGTACGAGTAATATATGTTGTTTATTTATATGTATAATAAACGAGTGCATATTGTACTTCTGTTTATATATTGTACTCAATGCGCCAGTTTAGAATATCGAACCCGTTGCTACAGCGCTGACTTCGCCGCTTTGGGACTGCGAAAACTTCGGACTTCGGTAAAATTGGCTATGTTTTTTTTTTTTGAATGCACACTATTGAGTTTGATATTTCAGACGGATCAACCTACTACAGGTTGTGCCTATGCCCACATTTGTACCCATAGCTGTGATATACATTGCCAATTTTTCCAAGTAAATGTTTGGCATTCGGTATACAGCTACACTCAGAACCCCGGTAATTTCGGTGTTTGGTATAAATAGGTCCTATCATTGGTAATCAGAGAATTGGTACCCAAACAGTTTTAGGTTCCTCTTCACGAGCCCCCACCAATCCGCTTTTAATTGTCAATAAAGGCAATATGTCATATACGACAGGTTATACTTTGTATATCGGTTGCACAACTTATTCTCGAATGTTCCTCTAATATTTCTCTCACAGATGGCAAATAATAGAAACATTCCGACGGCGTTGATATTACACAAATTCTATAAGGATATTATCTTAATTACGGTAAATTGGTATGTCTGAAGAACGCGTGCCAAGCTTAGCACACAACATCTTGTGAACTATCAATTTAAGTTGAATCAATCATTACGCTCTCCTCCGTTTTTATCCCCTTTCCTCACTGTCCCTGTTCAAATAAAAAAAAAAGGTAACATCGCTCCTGTAATTCCTGAAGCGATAGGCAGAGGAATGTAGTATACTCGTACGTTTCACAGGTTCCAACTAATCCAAAATCCATAAATATAAAATCTTATAGAGTTTTATAAATAAATAAATAGAGGCTTTAGTCTATAGTATTTGTGTAAAATGTGTTCTATAGGTATGCATTATCGGACCGACACTGACCAATGCATCAAGCGAAAAATAGGGTTGTCAACATCCAATAAATATTATAAATTTAGTTTTAAAAATATGAAAGACACCGCCATGAGAGAGGTTTGTATTGTTATAGTGTGGGAAATACAAACCTATATTATATATACAATTTTTTAAATTGTAAGTAGTTATATACCATATTTAGATGTATAACTAATTCAGTCACTGTTACTTTTTAATCTGTAAATAATAAAATAATATTTTTAGTACTGACTGCCTATTGGTCGAGTGTTTGCAAACGTGACAGCTGGTCAAGACATCCTCGTTTCGATTTTCGGGTTGGGTGCTATCAGATTTTTGTAACATACAATTTCTAGTAGAAGTCCGGAGTCTGAACTTGTGCCCGGTATATGATAATATCCCCAGTCCCTACTCCATGGGCTGTAGAATTTAACAGCTGGAAGGATAAGAAGACAACAAATTAAAAAAAATAACAAGCATTTCAGAGATACTTAAAATTGTTTCATAGATATTTTAACGAAAATAACATACATAACTCAAGGAGCATTTTATATCGCTAAAGTACTAGTTTTAATATTATTAAACAAAATTTAAATTGTAAATTAAATCATAGCTAATCAAATCTGATGGTCAATTATATATGACAGCTAAGAGCAAAATATTTTATAATATGTTTTTTATGGGATACGTATAATATCTATTTCAATAAATATATTTTTCAAAAACCACGATCCAAAGCAATCGATATTAATACTTGATTAGCACTGATTATTAAACGGAATATATCTACATACATATATAAATTCCAACGTGGCAACCCTATCTTTTCGATCGGGCACCCAATACATTCTACCGCCTAATTAAAACGGTCCAGGAGACCTTTTTATCGGCACCGAAGACTTTACGGCGGAGTGACACGCGAACTCTCGGCTTCTTTCGGCAAACTTCGGATTGTCCAGCGATAAAACGGTTGTACGTGAAAGGCGATTGCTGTAATTTTAAAAATCGAACTTTCGTTGCGATGCGGTTGCGTTTCTGACGTCATTAATCCGTTAATTGATCTTAATAGATGCAACGAGTTACACTAAAAAGTGTTAGACAAAATAGTCTACTATATGTTGCGAATTTGAAAGTTGAGTTGAGTATGAAAGTAGATTTAAACTAACTGATATTGTCTTTTTACTCACGATCATTTATATCTGAGGAGAAATAGAAAAGAATTTCCGTTTGTGATTTTTTAAGAGCTATTACCTACTATTCTACAAAAAGTTTGTGGATATCGTCTTAGCTTCCACATTGCATCATTACTCATATTTTTTTAGTGTGGCCAAGACTGCTGGATCAGATACCGCGCGTCCAGATTATCTATATTAAGAATTTAGACAGCTGTTGTAGACCTGGACCTTTGTGTGTGTACAGACACCCACACGAAGAAATCGCGGGTAGCACTGTGGGCTGGAACAATTAATTAAATGTAAGAATATGACGCATTAAAATAATAATGTAACAAATTAGATTTACAAGATTTTATCCCAAGATAAGTTAAGACAAGCAAACTTCAAGCGTTTGCAATTTAAAGTGAATATAGGTCGTAAGTTATACTGTACACTGTTACCAACCTCAATGAAATGTCTATGATTCTAGCAGCCGTAAGACTAATATGATTAAAATTAGTTTAATTAGCGGTTTAGACCTTAATCTGTAATGGAACGGAAATGTGAATACTTTGATTAGGTTTAATCGGTGTTTTGAATATATAAATAAATGACTCATTAGTTCATTACAAATTACTTTAATGTCTGTATTTATACATGACTGCCTCGTTGGGCGAGTGGTTCCAAAGCGCGACTGATGACCGAAAGTTCCTGGTGTCGAATCCCGGGTTGGAATCTATAGGATTTTCTAACTTAGATTTTCTAGTAAAAATGTCTAGAGGTGTCGATTCTGGATCTGTGCCCGTTGTATGGCAATAAACTCGCTACCTATTCCATGGAACGTAAAACGGTAACTGGATAAACGTGGGAGTGTACAATACTCCTCTGACTGTCCCGTTGGAGATTACAGGCGTGATGTCGCGCGTTACGTATTTTAATGTCATGTTATTATCAAACTAACATTGTTGACCCATAACAAATTACGAAATTCAATGTTATTCAGAAAACAGAAATTATAATACGCCTAGATTGCTATTTTCGTTTTAGGTCGCACCGGGTGTCTAATCAAAATTATACTAAAATTATGTTATTTTATAACGACAATTTTACGCTTGGAAGTTTAACCTTCGATCAGGGTAAGTAATTTATGATTTAATTCCTTCAAGAAAACCAATATACCTATGACCTTAACGTATAATATATAAAAATGTAATGGATTTGTCAGTAGTATTTAAATAATATGTCTCGGTAAACGCACCACCGTGTTGGTTTATCATATAAATAGTATAATAAATATTAAATATTATGTGTTATTTATGTTGATTGTTCACGACATACACGATTTCTACTCTACATTTGAACGCTACATAACAACTTCGTAATATTTTCAGCTGTCTGATGGATCGAAATAAATACCAAATTATCGCTGTAGCACTAATATTACTCATAGGTGGACGCAATTTAATATAGAATTATAGAACGGCATTGCGGCGTAGCAATAAATGCATTTACAACTTTGAAATTTTAATAAAGTTTTATGATTTCTACAGAATGCACCAATAATCCGTATAGTTGGCTCGCTTCGGATTGGTCAGTTAGGATTGTTTTTAGTCTTCGAAAATGAACAATTAGCATATACCAGTTTCAGTGGACCGATTGAAAATTAAGATTTCTCTGTCGCCGGTGACAGCTGTCTCTTCTGTAGCGTCACAAAAAACGTTTTACATATTAGCATATGAATACTTTTATTAATCTGTAATAGAAGGGGCTCGATTATTAAATACACATAGACAATCATTTATATGATTTATTTGATTTAATAGTTAATATTTGGGATTTTGTATTTGGTATGTATTATTACGGTTACAGACTAAATATATTTTTTGCTGCTTGTAAAATATACTGACGGTTAAATTGAAGTTTATCGAGGTTTAAGGTCTCACTGGTTATTTTATCAGTGTTATTTTGTCAAAGCATAGATAATTAAAATTGTTACTTTTATATAAAATGTAATTATTTATTGTCTACCTATAATCCCAGCTCTATCCTATATCCCGAGATCATCTGCAGACCATTTTGAAAGCCCGGGATTAAAAATAGGAGTCGGGATTATCTATTATAATAATTTAAGAATTGATAATGATTTCCATAATGAGTGTCGTATATTTCTTTTGTGTCTTTAGATTGAACATTAAGATGATACACAGAATCATATTTAGTAATAAAAATGATAAATCACACTTCAATGATTTTGCAGCCTGTAAATAAGATTCCCATCTAGCTGTTGGAGGTAATACGTCCTAATCATTAACAAGCTACTTAACAGATTACATAGTACCTACTCTCGTTCGATTGTTCCAGAATAGTTGGTCAATGTTCAGGCGGTTTTTATCATTACTTCGATTATTGATCAAGATTACATTTGAAATACATACAAAGCTATTAACGTGTCACGTGTATTACTGCAATGTGCGACCATTATATTGATTTTTATTGTTAGATACAATATAATGTAAGTGGATCACAAGCCATTGTGACATGGTTCTACGAAAAGCATCGGATCTCTTTGAATCGAATTCAGTCTACTTTATCCGTTATGAAATCCACTTATCTATTAGTCATTTCGTTATCATATATCGTAGATCTATAAAACGGGTAACGCCACTGTGTTTCCTACAAATTCAGCAGTTTAAAGTATTTTTAATCCCCATTTAATCTGCGACGCATATTGATGCTCGAACGACCGAGGAAGCGAAACTGTAAGAAACAAGGAAGAAACAAGTTGAGAAGCAAGGAGGCAGAACGGAGAAAGTAAGGTAGAAGGGCAAAGTAAAAGAGAATGACATAATTGACTAAGAATGCCTCATTAATTTTAAATTGTTCAGTGGACGCCTCGATATCATAAGCTGTTTCATCACAAATGTGTAGGTGAATAACCATTTTTCAAGCGGTGCAAGAGAGCAACCACATATTTTTTTATTCCCCATACCTACGTATTTTCCTCTTCCTGTATATACCTATAGAGGCACAATGGGAAGTTTGAGAAAGACCGCATGTTAACTCATAAAATTCATCAGTCTATGACAATTTTTATTATTGGTATTCGTTAATTAATATGTCTAAAGCAATTTTAGCGCTGCACATAATGCCACACAGAACTAATGATGCGATTGAGGTCACGTTCAAATGTATTTCTGCCGCTGAACACTAATTAAGAATGTTTGTGTATGTGCTTATTCAAAATGTTATATTTTAATTTAGTTCGAAATTAAAAGACTTATTAAAATCATTTCATTGATATGCTGTGAAATGTTAAATCTTGCATATTCGTCTACTACGAATGAAAAAATAAAACCTGTTTCGTTAGCGTGCCAATTCAAATGGCCAC
>DWMF01001588.1:0-11227 GCA_018244815.1 Parelbella polyzona | reverse complement strand
CGTCCCCGTCCACGTCCGCGTCCCCGTCCACGTCCACGTCCCCGTCCACGCCCACGTCCACGTCCACGTCCACGCCCATGTCATGCCCACGCCCACGCCCACGTCTATGCCCACGACCACGCTCAACCCAACCCAACCTAACGTTACCTAACCCAAAAAACCTAACCAATTTTGAATTTGATAATGTTTTTAAGATCATCGAAAATTTAAATCTGTAAAAACTTTATGTAAGTAGATATGGACGATCTTTATTAAGAAAATGCTTTGTTAAACAAATTGCTTTGTTAATCGAATATAATTATACTTCTAAGGGTCTTGTAGAACTACCAAGTGCATAAAAAATTGCAGCGAATATTCAATAAAACTGCTAATAATTTTTCAAACGTGTATAAAGTAATTTCATTTTTATTAGATATCTATTCCTGTCACGTCGGCATTCGCAGAGAGTGTTTTCTGTGATTAATAGCAAATGGCGAGGCGAAAGAAACAAAGCGACGCTGAATTTAATAAAAAAATAATTAGGTACCCATTTTAATTTAAATATGGAGTGTGAAGAAGATATTGTAAGTACATTTTTTTAGTAGAGATCATAAATTATTACAAATTACATAATGCAATAAAAACATGTTTCTAAATGACGAAAGTAAAGAAAAATAAATTGTTTACAATACTTTATCTTGTTATTATGTACTTTTTCTCTTACCCTTAATTATTAATTAATGCACTTTAATTGCAAAAAAAATGGGACAACCCTAATGTTAGTCAAAAAGTCAAATATAACGTCAAACATGGAACCGTCGTCGTAATAATAGAACAGAATGTTTAGGCTTCGTTAATTCATATTTGCCCTCTGTGTTCCTGCATGATCGTGGAATAATATAAGAATTGCTGTATGACGATACATTTTCGCAGTTAGGTATATATGTATAACTAAATGATGTCCGGGTATTTGTTTTCATGAAGAGTTGTGCATTAGATATTCACAAATATTTTTTGTAATTTTTCTACGTATTTCCGATAAATTCACTATTTTAGATTATGTTTTTAGGTAACAAAATTTGAACATTTGCAAGACAATAACCACAAATAAATATCATCAGACATTATTTTAGCTTGTTTGTGTGGTTTTGTATCCCACATGTAACTTCAGGATCTGCGGTTTAAGTCTTGAAAAGAAATAAAATTTTTAACGGTCCTTTTTTTAAAAAAACATTTATAAGCAGCACCTTATGATTCGTCCAATCCAATGTTATTCCGTTGATTTAAATTTTAATAATAATGTTTTAAGAGCCATCTAGCGATTATTTTAAATAGTAATTTATTTATTGTCACTGTGATTATATTGAACTTTAGCCACGAGATGTCGATATAACAAATAATTGACAGAGTCAAACGTAACACATAACGTTCAGAAAATTATCATTAAACCACTCCAAATTTATCACAGACTAACGATTGTTTGTTAAAACATATTGAACTTCTAAAATTGCTGCATTCTTAAAAGCTTAAAATAATTAAATTCTTCATTTCAATCCTTTATAATAACATGAAATTTCTAAATCAACAAAAATATTACATATGAGAAAAGCTAATCGTTTGTAACAAACAAAAACCCTAGCATGTGTTTTGAAAATCGTTGAAACCCTGTGTAAGAGTTACAATGTTATTCTCCAGCTCGTGGTATCTTAAGGTTCGAAACCCGCCTGTGACTAAAATCTAAATTCTTACCCTATGAGTACTTATTTATTCCACGTAACAAGCAATACATTATTATCGGTACATTGTTTTATGTTTAAAAAATCAGTGTTAGATAAAAACAAATAGATAATTTACAATAGTTTATTCATATCCATATAATCACACTATTCAAGCACTTACGTCCAATACTATAACAAATAGATACGTCAATTTTATCAAATGTTTATTTCAAAACATCAATTCGATCACAATTTGCGGGAAAAGCAACAGACTGACATAAGTTGTCAAAGAACATAAAAAAAAAGAAAAAGTCTATGGAAACAAAATGAAGATTTCTATTGTCTATTAAAGAAACCTCTGAAACAATCACATTGCTTTTGTTTTTGTATTATTTTTTTCCATCATCTTAATGTTTACAAGAATGGTAGCAGACTAGAAAAAAACAGTATTTAATTTTAAAAAGTAGCAAGTTACCAAGCATGAAAAACACATGGCTGCATATAATCAGCAAAGACAATCTGTATCTAAGCTACTCTAGAAAAATTATTTACAGTCATAGATATTAACATTCTACATCTTTAGAAGATTACCTCATTCTTGTAACCGAATGAAAACAGTGCTTATCTCATAATCATCCATCTGAAAAGAGACACATTGTTTCTCCAGTGAAACTATAGCAGAATAGTTCTACTGCTTCCAAAAGAAGAATATGGACAATATAATGATTTTTCTCATTTACTTCTACCATCTGTATTTCCATTTCCCTCGCACAAGAAAAAATCCCGCCTTCACATACACAATTGCTTCTAATCTCACACACACACACACACACACACACACACACACACACACACATACACACGTTTACATAGTATTGTCTTGGACATAACATAGTTTAGCTTTTAAAAGCACAGATAATAAATTTAAGTATACATCAGTCAATATATTTTTTTCTTTTAATTTTGCACTAAAATATCATCGAATAATATAAAAAAGGCAAGATGGTTTATTATTGTGTTTAAATACAGATGATTTTTATTTTAAAGTTATGGTAGTTTTCTCACCAAACTAATGTGATATGCATAAAGAAAAGCAACAGCCTTAGGTTTATGTGTGAAATTATAATTAAATACATAGGTACTTATTCTAATGCTTCTGTTACACCTGTGGCCGAAATGGCTAAATAGCGCCACGACAGCTACGTCATAAACAGCGAATCCTAAGCGACACAATATTGTTTTTACTTGTATAAATAATGCTAATGTTTATTATATATGAGCATTTAAAGTTAACCTCGCTGTCTATTTAACAAAATTTTATATGGTGCATCTGATAATTTATAACATATTAATTGCTACGGGGCATTAAAGCAAACACTGTCCCAGGTGTGGCAGTAGTAGTATAACATCATATATTACATATTATCGTTTATTATATTAATACCGAGTGTATAGAAAAATTTAACACAATTACAAGTTACAAACACAGTAACGATTTTAAATTTCTGATTAAACTTTTTGAAAATAACAGTCGACATCGGTCCATGCCTATTTGCCATCAACAACAATAATTGACACTTGACATTTTCGCCAACGCGACCCACAGACACTCCAATGTCTAAGGATTGTATTGTTTCTACATTATTACATCTAACGACAGAAACAAAACGAGTTTAAGGCTATTAAGATTACATTTTAGAATTTGACAGGAAAAGATAAGTGCAAATCGTTTATAACTTTAATTTATATAATAATCGTGACACAGACCATTATAAATATCATTATAAATTCTTCTATTACAGTAAATCTTAATTATCTAATTCGAGACATTAGTGAATTCCACTGTTGGACACTAGTCTCCTCTCAGCACGAGTAGGGTTTAGAACTTTAGAGCTTTAGAGATAATGCATTGAAAAATTAAATTTTAATAACTAACGTGATTGACGTCATCGTGTTTCATGCCTTAGCAAACGTAGCATAGGACGTCTTTCAACTAGGTGGAGTGACGATACACGCAAAATGGCTGGCAGAGGTTGGACCCGTAAAGTTCAAGATCCAGCTCAGCGGCATGCTATTAGAGAGGCCTATATCCAGCAGTGCATGAATCCGAGCTGATGATGATGCTGACAATGAATAATTAACATTGCCGTGTTGTGTCTTAGAATCAAAAAGAGCTAGACAAACAAAATTAAAAAGTCTCACAAACAACCATCTCAAACTGAATTCAGATTAAAGATTAAAACGCGCTATTCAACTTAAATATAATATTCACCAAGTCTCAGAATTAAACAGTTCGATGTTACATCACACCAATCGTAATAACTATTTAAGAAATCTGTCTCAACTTACTCAACGACAGCACACACGCACTAATATCCATCTCTGTCTAACATAACACAACCGAGAGAGACGGCTATACATACACAACGCCTCATTCAAACAAGGCTCTGAAAGAGCAACACCGTCTCAATTGTCTGTTGACCTTGAATAAGTAGAGGTTTGATTTTCATTGTTTCGACACTCTGTAGTGCAACGTGAACTCTACATTGGACTTCCATATGAAATGACGCACTGTACGGAGATCCATGTTCGGGTCCAGAACCTAAAAGAGCACAAAAAATAAATTACTTGGAGCGCTCAATTTATTTTGCTATTATTATACAATAATGAAAGGTCTCTCCCATATTCAACAGTGGAATGATAAATGGGGCGAAAATATAGACCAGGTCTCTTTTAAGAGGTATATAGAGATCACCAAGTGACAAATATATCTATCCTCACAGACCAATTTATTACACGCATAGCTAGTTTTAAAAAAGGATGCCTGGTCCTTATTGCCAAAAGTGTCTTATTTCTTTACCTATTGATGTGTCAAATAATACCATCATCATCATCGTCGTATCAGACTATTTTTTATAGACAGTCTTCTTTGTTGAGTAACGTTAAAATTACAAGAAAACTATCTGACCTAATAATATGTGAAATTGTATGAAAATCATGACTTATCTGATCATTTACCTGATCGCAGCACAGCAACTCAACTCTTTCCTCAGGAGCATCATTGCCACTGTCCTCCGTTGCGTTGCTCTTGCCACTAGCACTTGCACCGTTCACATCCCCACCACCGACGATCTTCTCGACCACGTGCTCTGCGACTTTGCGACATTGGATGAAATCGTTTGCGACCAGACGGTCCTGTAACGTTGACTGAATTTTTAAAATAGCATTAAAGTGAGATTTTTGTAAAGGTTTTATTAAATCTATGATTAACTTTTATTTCTACATATATTTAATTCTACACTATTACTATTACTATTTATATTTATAATACTACATTCTATTTTATTACTAAATTACTTATATTGCAAATATAGAATAATTTTATGCCTATACATTAAAAGTAATGTGTGACCGAAATTTCGGTTTCAAGTAGTTTCGGTCGCAGCTTTATGTTTGGCCCGGAAATGACAGAAATTCAGTTCAGTTCAGCCGAAACTAACTTTCCTCAGTTATTTAGGAATGCCATGTTTTCTAAATAGTTTTTCATTGAAGGGCAAAAATCCAATAAAATGGGCAGTTATTTTTCGCAATAAAAAATCTCCCATTTACTGTGATCGAATATTATTGGATGTTGTAGTCCCTAGTCGCACGTATTTTGGAATTCTTATTAAGTTAGCGCATATTTGAGTCACGTTTTTATCAACTTACGACATTAAAAGCTGTGGTTTTTAAAAATATAATTAAATAGTACATGAAATCACATATAAATAGAACATGAAATGAGCAGTATGTAAAAAGCTTCTTTGAATTCAATCTTAGACATTTATTATAAAAATTTATTTTGCACAGCCAACTGAAACCCGACCGAGATTAAAATTGTAGCCAAATATTCGGTTCCTGTTCTATATGTAGATTCGCTGGGAACCAAGACCCGAACCAAAACTTATATTCTTTAGTTAACATTGGGTAAATTCCTTTTGATTTCCCTGAAACTCATAGTGGCCCCTAATTTTGTAACAGATTATTCAATGAAACATAAAACTTCACTTTATAATAAACCATATTTTTTTGGCAATCTTCATAAAGAGAGATTTTAAAATTTCTTGGCCAAAACCAAAACTGCGACCAAAATCAGCATTTTTAAGTGAAAAAGAATGAAACCGAAACTAATACTTCAGTCGTTTATTAATAAGCATCAATATGTTATACCTAAGTTACTACATGTCAAACTTCATTCACAATAAGACTCACTTAATCTAAGTTTAAAATTAAATGATTTTTCAATGTACAGACTGGCCTTAACTATTGTTGTGTCTGGTCAAAGTTAGATGGATGTAATATTTTATTTATTAGAAAAAGCCATTTAGTTTTTAAGCACTATTAATTTCAGAGCCTTTTCTGGTATCATTGGGATGGTAATTTAAATAGGTTTTCATATTATTCTTTTTTAAGCCATTGCATATACACCATAATAACTTTTGATAGTATGTACTAAGAAAAATAAAAACATACAAATTTGACATGGTTAGCCAGTAGGACGCCATCGAGCTAGATGGAGTGACAATATATGCAGTGGCTGGCAGTGGTTGGATGCAAAGAACTGTAGATCGAGCTCAGTGGCGTGTCATTGGAGAGGCCTATGTCCAGCAGTGGTTGGAAGTAGGCTGATAATGTATGTACATATGTATGTAGTCAGTTAATCTGCCAACTTTTTTAAAGGCAGTTTTTGATGATTTCAGCTTTTTCTCATAAATAATATCATTTACATTCTACAACTACAGACAAGACATACAACCTAATCCAATTATGTCAGAATGTGTTGAAGTAACACTCAGTTTAACAATTCAATACTAGAGAATGATTCATTACTGCTATCAGATCTTGCATGTGTTCCAAGTTTTTACAAGTGGTCTCTTTAATGAGAACAGATTAATTACTTCTATTGTTATGTTTGCATTCTTTGTAGTGGCTATGAGTTTTAATTATCCCTGATTCATATATGGCAGTAGGCTCACCACCTATTCTGCTGCGGGCAGGGCAGTTATCATAATGGGTAAAATGTGGGTAAGTACTACATTCCATCATCATCCTCTTGTGGGAGATGATACACTTATTACTATTATTGCATTTAATTATTAACAAAACAAAACACCCACCTTTTTCTGTCGGTCTTGTTTGCTTTGACAACTGGAATGGGACAGAAGGTAGAAAGGCAGTTTGTTCAATTTTGGTGCAGCCATCTCAATGGCCACATCAACAACCCATGAAGGGACTGTCTCCATTAGAAGGTTTCCTTCAGTTTCACCCCCTGCATCACCCACCTGAAAAGAATTTATAAATTTTTTATATGATTATGGCAGTCTGCCAACCTGAATTTCACCAGAAAACCTAGTTATGGCCTTGTTCATTCTCATTATTTGAAGAGACCTGTGTCAAGCAGGTGAATAATAAACATATTATTGGTAATGGTGTATGCAACATATGTTTAACATTTAATTCATAATTTTTTAAGAAGCAAATATTGCAGACTACAGTATTTAATAGTCAAAATCTTAAATAAGTAAAGAAAATAAGGAATGCAATGGTACATACCTGTAACCGATACAGTGTTCTACCACCAACCTCACTGAATATCAATGGTGTATGTATTGGAACATTAAAAAAGTTATTTCCGATGACTTTTTGGCCAGCTTCATTGACTCTATTTGGATGATTCCAATGCTCCAGCAAAGCTTGCAGTAACAAAGCACCAAAGTTCACTTTTTGGTCACTTTCAGTAGTCAATCCAGCTTCTTTAGCACTAACCCATGCACTGAGACAGTCTGTTTCGTCTTGCCCCAGATGTATAGTCAACATTCCAGTTTTTAAATCTACATTGAACCAGTTCGGCACATAGACCATTTTGAAACGTTTCTTAACCTCTTCGTCATAGTCCACTTCCCCCAAATCTTCCACTTTACATGCTTTCAAAACATCATATAATACAACATTGTTTGCAGTGTCCTTTGTTAGTATGTGTCGTTTATCATTGAGTACTGTGTAGTGTTTTATCGCACGACCCCCAGGAATATGATACAGGGGCTGTGTTTGATAGGTTTTACTCACATCTGTATTGTAATTATTTTGTGTATACATTTCTGAATTCAGATTACTTAACGGTGGCAACTTCCAACATCGTATGTCTGAATCTGATGTAGACACCCATACACCTTGCTGATCTGCTGTGAAACATAGTTTAAGAATTGGGGCAGTTTCTTCACAAACAACCATGAAGTTTTCTGTATTTCTCAACTCAGTTATGATCACCAGTCTATCTCTCCCACCAGATATTATATGGCTGAAATTATCTGTAGCTAGGAGAGCCCAAACAGCTTCCGAATGAACTCGGATAGTGAACACACACCTTTGCTGTGACAGTGACCATAGTTTTATTGTTCCATCAGAGCTACCAGAGACACATTGGGCACCATCTCTACTAACAACCAGTGCTTTTACGTTATCAGCATGACCTCTCAACTTCATAAGTCGAGAACAGTTGCGTGGATCCCAAACCCTAAGGACTTTCTCTGTGGAACCACTAACAATAATCGTGCCCGGCGGGTTCATAGCTAAACTGTATATGGACTCCTTATTACCGACAAGACTAGATGTCGTCACCGTGTTGTTGCTAGCAGTGAGGGCGGTCAAAGTGTTGACGTCCCATAAGAAAATGGCACGGTCGAGGCCCGCGCTGGCGACTTGCTCCTTATCCTTCGCATACGCTAAAGTCCTAACATAATCTTTATGCGTGCGTAAAGTGGACATACAGAAACCTTTAGGTGCATTCCAAACTTTCACAGTCGTGTCCGAAGACGCACTTATCAAGTTCTTCCCGCCGCAGCACAGGACAATATCGTTCACCCAGTCGGTATGGTGTTCCATGCTCTGGATGTACCGATCCTGAGTGCCAGCGCCAGTGTGCCATACCCTGATAATTCCATCGCGACCGGCCGAATACAGTCTCCCTTGAACAGGGTCTAACTGCAAGGAACTTATGCCATTCTTATGACGCCGCTCCTCCTCGTCCCGGATCACAAACGACACTTGAGTTTTCTTACGCATCGTCGTGCCCATTTTCCGACATTTTAAAATTTAATTCAAATTAAATTTTGTTAAAAGCACAACTCTAGATGTATGAGCTCGAGGCTGAATTTGTTTCCAATTTGTTTGACGAAGTTTCGATGTTTCAATGTTGCACTCAAATTCAGATTCTGGATTTTGATTGGATAAATACTAAAACAGTAGATCAAAATAACCAATCACGAGACCATGTTGCTCAAAGGCAATACGTCAGACAATTTAACAATTTAAAGAGCGAACGCTTGTATCACATAAGAAGCGTTCATAATTAAACGTAGTTTTGCTTATGTCAATTTTACCCAAAATGTAAATAGGTACTCAGATAATTTTTAAATGATTCGTGATTATTCAAAACTTTTTCACTATCTTTTTGGACTGACAACGTCTTGTTTGATATACTTACTTGGAACAAAACATTAAGCCAATACAAATGGGCTACATTAATACTTGCTTTTATGCCACATAAATTAGGTATAAAATTGAAGGAGCTAATTATGCAAGATCTTCAATCTCTTACGTTATGTCCAGTATTCAATTGGCACACTAACATGTCAAAAAACGCTGTCTTTGTAATTAATAATTGATTTTCAGTAATTAAAATACTAAGTTAAAATAAATACCTATACATTAACTAATATCCCCAAAGCTTTCAGTTGTTTAACAAATAATATCCTATATCAAATTTTTCATATATCTGAATATTCGAATTACTATTACATGCATTTGTTAGTTATGACTATAAAAAATCATTTCCCTTGGTAATAACAAATTTGTTTAGTGCTAAAATGCCGTCAATAATTCATAGAAATTACAGCTATAGTTATGACGTAACATTTGACGGTCTTTATACGACATAGAGGTTATGAATAGAGTAGTGAGACATACGGCTGCCTGTAACAGTAAGCTGCAACGTCCAACGGTTAGAAAGGGAGTAACGATCGCGATTATCTATTTCTCTCTATCTCACTCCTTACGCATGCGCAGCAAATGTGTTTCAAATAATGAACTCACGCTAGCTAGCACTACCAGAAAGAGACAGAAAAGTAGCCTCATTTGCTTTCTATTTTTTATCGATGGACACATTTTAGGCTGGCTCCATACTTTAAGTATAAAAACTCAATGCTAAACGTACACTATTAATGACATTGACAACTATAACATGTAACAACTGTCATGTCTTATATCATGAATGTCAAATCTTATAAAATAATCTATTTAAAACAATAAAAAAAGAAAACATTATTTATTATGAGTGGGAGACTGATAATACAGTCCATATTGTGTCGTTACTCTCGTAATTCTTCATTTGTACATCACTTACCACTATGTGCTAGAGTAACTGATAGTATAAACAGTTTTTCCTGTCGCTATTTTTGCGCGAAACCCAAACTTAAAGTTACTGAAAAGAAACATTGTAATGTAGGCACAATAGGGCATGTCGACCACGGGAAGACTACGTTGACTGCTGCTATAACAAAGGTGCTTTCTAAAGACGGTTCCGTTAAATATGTTTCATATGATGAGATTGATAAGGCGCCTGAGGAGAAAGCAAGAGGTAAATAAACAATACATGTTGGGTAATACATAGATGGCTTGAACTTGGTTGACAGACAATACTAACTGTTAAATGTTTCAATCTTAACAGATCTAACATGTTTCTTCTATATTCATCATTCTAGTCATACATACACACACACCGTTTTCTGGGACTTCTGACTACCCCATTGTCGTATTTTTTTAGGTATAACAATAAACGCAGCTCATATTGGCTATAGCACTAAATTCCGACACTACGCTCACACAGACTGTCCGGGGCATGCAGACTACATCAGAAACATGATATCTGGTGCGTCACAAATGGACGCTGCCATATTGGTTGTAGCTGCCAATGATGGTCCCATGCCCCAGACAAGGGAACATCTGCTACTAGCTAAACAAGTTGGGATTAAATATATATTGGTGTATATAAACAAAGCTGATTTAGTTGATGGCGAGGTTAGTATTGTGATATTTTTAAAAACAGGAGTTGTTTATGTATTTAATTCTGGAAAATTTATTCTTTACCTTTTATAGTCCACTGTGTTTGTTGACTGTCCACATGTGATAGTACTATTTTAAGGTAAATATATACATATCACAAGTAATTGTATAATCTTGTACAAAAGTTAAACTTAAGATGCCTTGTTGTTCGTGTGGTTGTAAGTGTGACTGCTGAGAGAGAGGCCCTGGGTTTGCTCCTCAGATTGGGTATTATTGGGTTTTTGTAACTTGAAATTCATAGTTATAGCTTATAGTCTATATTTGTGCATTTCAGTGTAATATAAAACAATGTAACTGGCAAAATTTGAAAGTCCACCACACTCCTCTGACTACCTCTTTGGGGATTATAGGCATGATTTCACATTTTAATC
>DWMF01001587.1:0-11234 GCA_018244815.1 Parelbella polyzona | reverse complement strand
CCTAATATAAAAATTGTGTGTAATGCTGTTGGTGTGTAAATAAATAAATAGGTATGATCGTCGCTGAAAATTTTTCTGTACACGTTAGTGTTTGATTATCACCCGGAATTGCTTTTTTGATCCTACTTCTTTCTACTCAAGCATTAAAGACTACTTTTGAATGCCCGCTGTAGTACAATATTCTGCTTCCTACGTCTCTTAAACGGAAAAAGATAATAGAAGTAAATTGCAGCAAAAGAACCGACTAAGATTTTATTGGGAAACCCTTCCACTATTTCTGTTAAAAAAACGTTTTCTCCCTTCATTGTAAACGCGCCCTTATCTTAACAAAGTTTGCAAATCACAAAGGGTCCCTTTTTATATTTAAGAACAGTTTTCAATAAGAAATAAGATCAGTCGTTAAACAAAGCTTGTTTTCACTAACTGACTGGTGTATACTCCTGAAGGTATTTTACGATTCGCTAGATAGGACCCATAAAAGAAGTTTAATTGAAATGGCTTATTCTTTGCCTTTTACGACTTATACGATTCAATCGTAAAGCTGCGATTCGCGGTGAACACCAGTCCACTTAATTTATTCTTTGAGAAGATAGAACTCTTTTGAATTAATTGGAAAGTAGACCGTGATGGTGTTCTCTAAATATTTTATTTCATTTGGTTCTCGTTGCTTTACTAACTGGTATTTTAATTATCGCTATAGAAAATACCTCTGCAGAATAATTAATTATTCTTCATTAATTAATGTGCTGTAATATTAAACTGATAGATTTTTATACTAAAGACAAATCGGCGCACGGAGGCCAGTTTATTATTCTATCAAATGATATTTTAATTAAAAATACGCCAAAAGAACTAGTTGTGTCCAGCATTAAGTCGATCGCTGATAAATTAGTTGGACTAGTCCTTAGTTGAGGGTGTTTAATGACATTATCTACGTTTAATGTGATCGAAGCTAACAATCCTTTAAGGTTTCTTTTGAGAAACTGTTAGAGCACTCAGGTAACATGTCACAAAAATGTAATATAACACTCCAGGCAACACTCCATAAAGAAGTTAAAAAAATTACGACTGTATTTCCCCGAAAAGTTAGGTAGAGGAGTGTAGTATTCCACGATACACACAGGTGTAGTCTTTCATATAAGACCACAGGGTCTTATATGAAAGAAGGAAAAAAAAAGGAGAAAGAAAAGATAATAAAGGAAAACAAAATACAAGTTCGTTATGATATTACATACGAGTACTAGGGTAACGAGATAAAAGTCAAGAGCTCATTAACGGCATAGTCAATAAAATAACTGCTGAATAAACAAATCAAGCACCAAATACAAAATAATAAGTTCTGGATCAGATAAGTACTAACACGGGATCTATATATGCATTTACATATGAAGCAAAAACTTTGTACCCTTTTTTAAGAAAATTGCGCAGACCGAGAGGCAAGAAATTTGGCACACTCATAGTTTATAAAGAGAAGGAGAGCAGAATGCTAAAATATATGTGTAATATGTATTACAAATACCTTATTTTTTTATTTATGAAATTGAATTAAATAAACCATTTATTATTTACGTTGCCATTGTCATTGAGACGGTTGTTGTCAATAAGTAGCGCAGAGGAAAGATTTATGTATGTAAGCGTAGTCTTCGACGTTAGAAACTAGACAACGCTCTAACTGATTTTTTTATGATTTACGATCGAATTTCGATCGCTACTGTGCCACTAGTACACAGAAATTGAGCAAAACGATAAAAGCAACGGCACTCTTCTAAGTGCACTCGGAGCTAAACCTTTGATTAGAGCAACAATGCGAATAAATGCATCCACTGAAATGTCAAAGCACACTGAGCTTGCAAAACGTTTTGAAGATACACGGGAAGCAATACAATGACTAGATAGTTCCGTTCCACTCAGTATATTAAGATTAATACAACTATTCCCGTCAAAGCCGAACGTGCTGTATTAATACAATAAATCTCCGCGTTACAATGGAGTTCCGGCCAAATAAAACGTCGACGAATCGCCGGCGTGCCTTCGAAGTTTCACGATTTATGACTTTCGGGCGACGACAGATATCGTCGATAGAGATGATTAACCTACGCGATAGTTCTTGAACGGTATAATTCTTGAGCGCAGTTTTGTCACGTAGGTTGATGTTGGTAATGTTATTTTTCGCAAATGTTACAAGAATGAAGTTAGAATGGATTATCGGAAGTATGTAAAACATCAAAAGAATCTTTCGTAAAATAAAGATTCAGAAAACAATTGAAAATAGAGGTTAGCGTCAAAAATATTAAAGGACTGAAAGTGAAGGAAGTTACCTTCCACACAACTCTACGCCATCTCTATAATCGTAGGATACAACCGAGCATAATTACGTGACTATGTCACGCGAAATGAGGCACCCTTCTAACAATTTCGTCATACATCGCTCGTTCCGCACCGCATAGTACACGAAAGTGTTTGCCAAAAGGGCAGTGTACGTTTAAATTGCTCCCGTAGGCAAATGATAGATGCAATGTTTGTTACATAGAAGAGGCCGTGTCCCATATGTCAGTTCTAAGGGACTGTTTGTTGAGGGTGGGTAATAGTTGCTCGAGGTGGTTGATCCCTCGCCCCCGTAAATTGAAATTCTCTGCCCTTTCTCACAGTTCGCTTATATTGAGGGACTTGTTACACAACCACTAAGTTAAGATCAGCGAGTCACATCAGAAATAACTCTACGTTAAAGCTCGTTCCGTCTCTTTCAGTCAGCATCAGGACTTTGAATGAGCAATCTTCATCAGTAATATAGGATTGAAATGCTTACTAGAAAAACAGCTTTATTCAGTTTTATGAACGCTTATTTATCAGGTACCTATGTTTATGAAGATTTTTTTTAATTACCATCTTATTAAAGAACGTTTAAGGTTTAAAATTTTGCATCTATCTACACCACAGCTACGAACTACCTGTGGTATTAGATCTTCTTCGTTTGATCTCCTGTTGTTCAACAATATGCTTATTTCTAACGGTCCCTTTCTCGCGGTTTAGGCAGGCCACTGAAAGTTCAACTAATGACATTCTGACATTTTGTTCTTGTTCCTGTTAATCCTACACAATGTTCTATATTAATTTCCTGTTGATGTGGATCGGCGTCTTGTGGGTTGATTTAAATAATGTATTAATGGTAAAATCGCATCATTACTTAGGGGCTGTAATGGATAAGGGAACTTTTGTATTGTAGTCATTGAAATCAAAGTGATGTAACTAAAGTAGTTTGGCCGCTGGACTGGCCACATCTGGCACAGAACCGATAACCGTTGGAGTAGACGTGTTCTGGGGTGGAGAGCGCGTCTTGGTAAAAGTAGCGTAGAACGCCCTCCAGCTATATGGAGTAACGATATACGCAGTGGCTGGCAGCGGTTGGATTCGAAGAGCTGAAGATCGAGCTCAGTGGCGTGCTATTGTAGAGGCCTATGTCCAGTAGTGGACAGGAGGAAGCAGATAATGATGATGATGAATGTCGTTTGAAAATAAAAACGCCTAGCAGTGGTTTTACTTTTGTTTTTCTACGAATAATTATTAGCTACGTACGGGAATGCAATGCTGTTTCATGCTCCTGTCGGAGTTCGAACTGAGTTTCGTTTGAAGCCGTGAAATGTACGACGTGAAAATTCGCTAAGAGAGGCACGGACGATATTTCACGGTATTCCGAATGCATTTACTTGTCACCTGGCTTTTAGCTGACCAGCACTCGAAATATACCCTCCAGTCTATTTCCGTTTCCTTTTAGTGTGGTAAGTGGCGCCCTCTAATCTGACGTATGCCGAACACACGACAGGCGTCGCGTCGTTAATAATAACTGAAAGCTAAGTGCGAAAATTAGAAAATCAGTGAAGTTGTGGTACCTACCCGTGGTTACGTTTGAGTGTTACATTTGTAGTGAAATATTTGGACTACTTGAGGGTACTTCGAATATTTTATGGATAGTGAACGGTTGTACTAGTCATATAAAACAGTTTAATGACGATAGTAAAACTTAAAAAAATACCAGAATAAATACTTAATAGAATAGTAAACTTAAAAAAATACCAGATTAGTAACTCATGCAAACACAATTAAAGGATTAAAAAACCGTAACATCGCGCCTGTAATCCCCGATGAGGTAGACAGAGGAGTGTATTACACTCCTACGTTTCACCGCTACGTTTACGTCCCATGGAATAGGTGGTAAGCCTATTGCCATACACTGGGCACGGATCCAGGCTCCGTGTCACTACTAGAAATTCTAAATTAGATAAAACCATTAGTTCCCGACCAAGGATTTAAACCCAGGATCTCTCGGTCGGCAGTTGCGCTTGCAACCACTCGACCAACGAGGCAGTCTAAATATAGATATAATACAATATATCTTTTGTATTTTCATTATTTACTTATATACTTAGTTTCATACACTTAATATTTTGTTGTGGCAAAAATACAGTTTGTTTATAATTTTCGATAATATAACACACGGTAATATAACAATTTAAAGCTGTTTTTGATATAACACATATTTATTTCTCTTTCATGATTACTTTCTTAAGTGTTCTATGGTCAACAATAATAATGTACGTATAGAATATTATAATGATAATTAATTCTGCGGAATTTCAATCTTAAAGACTCTACACGGCGATCATATACTCGTTACTTCGTTAATTGAAACTTGTGTGTATCCAATATCCGATTACGGGCAATTCACGCCTAAATCATATACGGAAGTTGTCCCGGGCGAACCCTTTTCGTTGTGGAGAAACAGACGATCTATGTACCTACAAACATAGATATATATGTATAGTTAATTATGTACTGTGTGACTGTGTTGTTGCTTAAGAAAATCTGGTTTCATCAATGTCTGTTGACCATTTCACTTTGTATTATTCAGTTAATTTATGAGTTAGATTTCTTCATTCAGAGGTGCCGTCTATACGAGGCTAAATGGAATCTGTGATTGATTGTATGTATAGAGTGTTACATTTAGCTTTTTAGGCTTTAAAAAAGGGCCGTAATAAGATGGGGCGGTCATGTAAATAGCCAGAATTTAATGTAGTTTGGTAGATGATATAAAAGAATTTGTACTCGTAAGTATAACAATGTTTGCAAAGAACATACATTGTGAAAGTCAGCGAAATTTTAGACCAAAAGCAAAACGCTCGATGTTATTGCCAAAGTAACACCTGCTTGGATCATAAATTGCCCACAGAGAGCAAACTCAGCAAATTTTCTCTATGATACTTTAAATCACACGTGTGTTTTAAGATTCCGTTGTTCGGAATGAAATGAAAGAAAATTCTCTAACTTTCAGACTGACATTTTGTTTTCTATCCTTCTTACTATAGATAAAGAATTTCACAAAACCGAATTCAACAACACTGGGTGTCATTTCTTATAATTGCAATCTTTAACTATTATAACATACATTAATTATAATTATTAACAAAAATCCAAAGCCCAATATCACACATTTATATCACAATTTATTTTATTAACTTTTATGTTATTAATTAAATTCCAAAATTATTTAAATGTGTCATCGGATTGAGTGTGTTACGTTTATTAGTTTTGTATCGTTGCTTAACGCCCTCCAGCCAGGTCGAGTGACGATTTTCCGTCATACACAAAGTGGCTGCCAGTTGGTTGCGAAGAGCTGAAGATCGAGCTCAGTGGCATGCCATTGGAGAGGCAAATGTCCAGTAGGCTGATGATGATGATGGTCATGATGTACCGTTATTTGAGGGTACAAAAGAGGATGAAGAAAGAAAAACTCATTAAGCAGATAAACAGTGTCCCAGTATCAAATTTTAATAAGGATAGATTTAAATATATGAACGCAATGAATTAAGAAAACGAGAGAGAGAAGGGTATAAATTAAAAACATGAGTCCATAAACAAAACTACAAAACATGCTGATTCGTATAAATAATCTCTTTTGATTTGATATTGCGAATATATTATTTACATAATATATACATTTATCGCAATTTAAAACATCATGGGTGTATTCCCCGGAAGGTATTCCCCGGCAGAGGAGTGCAGTAGTTATAACTTTCACTTGTTATGATATATGAACGTCCGATCAAATAGGACGCGAGCCTAATGACACACCGGACACTAATTCAAACGACAAGTTGCTAGTAGGGATATCAAGTTATTAAAACTTATTTATTAATAACCCACCCCATCCAATCCAGGAAATCTCCCACAGTAACCGTACTTACAACAGCTAGACAAACGAGGCAGTCAATCATCTTCATATTGGTTCATTTTAGGTATAAATCCTTCAATTTCAATTTTACGTTAACTTATATACAGGAATGAGGAGGGACTGGGAATAATCGTTCCCTTTTCTCCCCGAGCGTAAACTGTGATTGTTAATCAAGGCCTTCATCCGATCTTGATTTAAAAGACCCATTTAATCCTTCTTAATAAATATTCGAAATTGTACGAAATGTTTTGGGTTGGCAACAGAAAAGTACAAAGATATCACTTTCTCATTCTCTTCCGCTTTACTCGTTGCTTTTACAAGCGGTAAGGAAGTTATTTTTTAGTATTTTACAACAACTTAATGTTAAAATTTAAGTGTTTTTGCAATGTATGCCATTATATAAATTCATTTCTTATAGTATAGTAGTACGAAGCATACGTGAGTTGGTTATGTCAGTCGTCATCCCCGAAGTGGTAGGCAAAGAAGTGTAGTAAGTACACTCTCACGTTACACCAGTTACGTGTACGTCCCATGGATTAGGTGGTGCTTATTGCCATACACCGGGCACAGAACCAGACTCAAAGTCACTAGTTACTAGAAATTCTAAATTAGAAAAATCCAGTAGTACCCGACCTGGGGTTTGGGTTCAAGACCTCAAGATTGGCAATCGAGCTGCAACCAAGCGACCAAAGAGGTAGTCAAAATTAAACATATATGTATCTAAGAATGATATATTTATAAATTATTTACTCCTTATTTAACTCTTTTTAGGTAAGTCATGTCTATCGAAATGTCTTCATTCGTGCGCTATTCTTTCGTCTATACACAATTAAAGCCATAATTAGTTTTACTCGACTTAAGCTACTGAACAGAGGTATAAGGCCTTTACTGTTTGCTCAATCAAAAATAATTATTCATTAAATGATCCGACGAATGGCCTTTTCAAAAATTTTATTACAAAGCGTAAATGAGTTTCGTTTTCTTTTATATCTTAATAATGTAATTTAAATGTTTGAGAACTCAATATCGCTTTCAATTTCTAAGCGCTCTTTTAACGCAATTATGTTTAGTTCAGATAAAGATTAGTAGCAGAGTTGTTAGGAATTAAGACTTAGTCTGTTCTTTTCTATGTAAAGGAATTAGTCTGTTCTTTTCTATGGAAAGGACACAAGAAAAATAAGAAACATATAAAGTCGTTCTCTTTTGCAGCTCTGAAATCCGTATGTACATATGTACATAGTTCAACCAGTCCAGATTTTAAATTTGATTGTTATTTATTCGAAAAATAATACGCTACTCGTATAGGGCTGAAAGGGTAGAGCTATCTAACACTCGGTGCTCCCTGTCTATCCCGTAAGCGATCTGCCGTGACGGTATAATAACAATAACAGTTATGTAGCTACAGAGATCAATACTTTAATCGATCTAGTAGAAGTCTTAGTTCTATGAAGTCATAGTTTTAAGTAGTCTTAGTAGAGATACTTGTTTTTATTTTTGTTATTTTGTACTGGTGTTAAAACAAAGAACTTCATTAAATAAATACTTCGGTTATGCTAAACATAACTCCCGAAGAAGTAGGCAGAGGAGTGTAGTATACTCCCATGGTGTCACCAGTTACGTTTACGTCCCATGGAATAGGTGATGAGCCTATTGCCATACACCGGGCACAGGTCCAGAGTCCAAGAAGTTTCCGTCAGAATTTCTAGTAGTGATACTAGAAATTCTAAATTAGAAAAATCCAATAGTACCCGGCCTGGGATTTGAACCCAAATCCTCAAATCAGCGGTCGCGGTTGCAACCACTCCACTAACGATTCAGTGTTATTATCCTAAAACGTTGCAAAAACAGAAACAAACTAATTAAAACCAATGTTGTTATTAAAGACCTGTCCGCTACTCTGTTTACAAGGAATCCGGCTGATGGAGATCAAATTAACCGTGAGTCCGTTAAAAGGGTAATCTGCTTTAGGAGAGCCGGATATTTTAAGCATTAATGGTTGCTCAAGATAACACTCGTACAAGCGAAGTCATGCAAAGGTTGAATATTCGATATTGATATATAATATACTATTTATTAACGGGTTGCTATATGAAGATTTCGTATTTTCTTTTATTCTCAACGTGAGCAAACAGGTGGACGGGCCACCTGATGGTAAGTGGTCACCGTCGCCTAATGCCATGCGCACCACCAGAGCCGTTGCTAATGCTTGCCGGGTTTAAAGCAGAGCTCTTTCCACGCTTCTCTTGAAGAAGCCCATATAGTATCATTTGCAATGAATAACTTGTTCGATTTGTATGTTAGCTCGGTCGTTGACTGACTACCGGGGTTCAATTTCCATTCCATTCAGTTTGTGTGGTATCTGTTCCTTTGATTTAAGTGTACGATTATCTATATAAGTAAGTGCGTTTCGATATTCGCATGTTATGTTGAAAATCCCGAAAAACGTACGTGAGTTAAGCCAAAGGTAAATACATATGTAATCATGTGTATAAATACTCACGAAATATTTAATAGTTCTTGTCATAATATACCTACAATTCGTCCAACAGTTATTAAATCTCTCGGCTATTTAGAACAAGACAGTTATTCCAGAATCCTCAAAGTCGCATCACGTCCGCGGACTCCGTCGAAAAAGTCGCTTTGAAAGTGTCTCAAAGTATTCTTTTCCATTTAAAGTGTCTATTCTGATGAGGCCGTCAAAGAGCTAAGTGAGAACCCATTCTGGATCTCGTGAAAGGGTATGCTAACGCAATGCGCGTTATGCCTTTCAAATGAATAAGAATATAACTTTTTGTTTGGGTGTAAAAAATAAAAATATCATATAACGATCTGGATGATGATGATGGATGAAAGTACTGAGGGAGATCAAGTCTTAACGATCTTGGTAAAATAGATCGAATAGCGTCTATTTGGAGTGAGATAGAAGTTTTCGAAACTTGTGTCCACGAAGAGAGCGCATGATTAATGCACAAGAAGCATGTCAGGTCTCTAAGGATATACATATTTGGTAGGCGGCTGCTGCTTACCCCGTGAGGGACCTTGCGTGATGATTAAAATGATAAAAAATATGTATCGAACTGCCTAGTAGGTAAGCGTCGTCCCGACGGAAATATTGTTACTTCATAGAACGATACAGAATGTAGAATCTCAAATGCGAAGTTCCTAATATTAGTCACAGTTATGTTGGCGCCCCTGAGGACTGAACTAGAACGCGACATATCTTTGTGCGCTACTGTACCGCACTATAAATTCTAACGGTAACCGTATATACGAGTATACGTACAGTCCGAACAAAAGGTACTGCATTGAAAACATTAACTCGAATATAATACGAAATTTGATTAATGCTTTATAGTTTTAGGACTGATAGCCTAGTAATTTTTATTGTAGCCCCTTTCATTCTGTTAGGACTCCGCTGTGCATTAGTGGGACGAAAATCACGTTGCCATTATCATGGTTTATATAATAATAGCCCAGTCAGTTGTTAGACGTTTAATTACCGAAATCACGTGAACGAAACTTCCGCATTGCACCCGCTGGAAACGTGAAATAATTATCCCCAATCCGCCTTATTTACCCCTGTTAATAGCGGCACATACGTGTACTACAGTGATAGCAAATTAATATTTCTCTATATTAATAATATATTTCAGCTTTTATATCATTCACTGCTAATTACAGGACCGCCGCTCTGGCCTCTCTGAGGCACGGAGCTCGCGTTGTTTAGACAAAAACACAGAATAATCACAGCTCCCATGAGTTTATTATTAATTTCGCCCAGTTATGTAATCTAGCTGAAATTGTAGCAGTTTGCGCAGTATTCAGCGTAATGTCGGCAGTAGTACCTACATTTGACACAGGATTAATTTCGTAATATAGCCGGTTGGACAATCCGCCTAATTGTGCGAGCGCAACTGAAACAACGTTAATATTATATGAAGAGAGCAATGGATATAGAAAAGCACGTTAGGTCACGGACAGAGATTTGTGTCACCCGGTGTTCTCTGCCGCCGCCGCAAGGGATGTGGCGTGATAATCATTCCTATAATCAGTGTACTGTTAAACACAGGTCTCCAGTCAGAATAAGAAGGAATAATGTTACATATTATATTCATAATTACATGTACATAAAATTTTATAGAAAGGAACATGCCGTCCATTTATATGGGCTCAAGACAAAAGTCACCTTATAAGTTTAGTTTTCTTTGGAACTATTGGAACAAGGCAAATTGTGATCTGGTGCATTATATTTAAGGTATATTTTTAAATGTAGGTACATATGCTTGTTGCCTGTTGAATAGAAACTTCGATGTGTCATCGAATGTTTTAATACTCAACATCAGTATATACACGTATAAAAGCGACTTTTTATTTATATTGACATTTACTACCACTTCATTGGAATGTCAGCATAAAAACGAAATTTAAACGACGCATTTTCACATCCCCCGGCTGTCACGTCATGGTATTGGAACGTACGTATGTGGGGCGTTAAAAATTTACGAACGCTCTTAATACATATTCGAAAGTAGTGCGTGTTCGCCCGGGATGTTATTAAATTGTCTCATTTCTTGTTTCAGGTAAGTTTTATTACTGCTTTATGGTCGTTATTGGAGGTAAGGGGAGCAGCTGCCTGTAATGGTTTCGGGAGCGCCGTAAATAAGTACGAGAACGTGGACACCCAGACATGTTTTCATAAGTGAATATTCTCTTTGTTAACAATATTTCTAGAAATTTCTTTTTGGAATAGGGTGTAAGATAGGCGCCTATGACCATCCGCTAAATAATTTGTTGGTGGTGTTATATGTACCTACATAATATATGTCTCAAAGCACAATACTGTTATCCTATTTGCAAAACGTTTTCGAAAAGGGAATTCGATTTCAAAAATATGAAATTGATAGTGCAACTTACAATGGAACTTTATCTATGAAAATATCAAGATTTAAAATATGTGATCATGTAATTTCTATTTTCTGTCGTTTTAATTTGAAGACTAGAATAAAGT
>DWMF01001586.1:0-11234 GCA_018244815.1 Parelbella polyzona | reverse complement strand
GCTCCTTCATGTTTGAGCATCTTGACGAAACAGTCCACCATGCCAGAATACAGCTTACCTCGGTTTTGGGAGTCCACCGCTGAGAAACAATATTATAGTTTTAAAATTAATACCAAACTGTAGATATTTAATTTTAAGAATTAGTGATTTCAAACACTTCAGAACTCAAACGTTGAGACTTTTTTATTTAGGAAAGTGAAAATGAACTGACCTCCATGTTGAGTTCAAAATGGTGAACAGACGCAAGGTATATCCGGTTTCAACTTGAGGACGTCTGCGATTCTATTTGTTTATAACTCATATGAATATTATACTTTTAAAGGTTATATATAACGTATATGTGAGACATATTAGTAATTATAGTGTGCGTAGAAAAAACTTACGTTGATTAGAGAGGCGGGTGGCGATGACATCAAACGGGTTCAAACACAGAGTCATAACGATGCCACCCAGGTTGGCTCCTAGGAAGGACAACATCAGTGGTGACTGGCACACTTCACGGTCGCGCAGCCATTCCTTGGCAAACGCGAAGCTCACCATCTGCGAGCCGCTCCCCACGCTCCCTCGAGGGATTTGGGGACCCAAACCGCGAAATAAACCTAAATGGTACGGTATTAATATAGTCTCACGGCCTATTCCATGGGGCTTAAACGTAACTAGTGAATCGTGAGAGTGTACTACACTCCTCTGCCTACCGCTTCGGGGATTACAAGCGTGATGTTACGTATTAATATATTGAAACAAACAAATTATATAACATGTTTCTTAGTAATTTTATGGTATCATATTTTTCGTGTTATGAATTATAATTTTGAATGACAAAGGTCTCTTTAAAATAGGAAAATCAAGAACACACTTTTCCCACTTTTAAAAAGGAAACAACTCATTAAGAACTTTTCATTTGTGGCTTTAAAAGTAAAACATCTATGCAGATACCTTTAAATCCCTCTTTGCGATAAATATCAGCTAAGGCATTGAACGTTCCACTGTGCTTATGTTGGTGTCCAACTGCGATTGCCTGAGCCGCTTGGGCTTGGAGCCTGGTCTTCACGAGGAAGAAAGGAGTTCCAGCAATAGATCCCAGCGCCCCGCCCACACCTGCAGCGATGGCGCCACATACCATGGACGTGCGCCCATCAGGATTAGTGATGAAGCCGCGACGCTCAGAAATACGGTAGACTCCTAACCTGGAAGTTCAAAATAAGCATATTTTATTATCGATGTAATAAACCCGAATATTTTATATAAAAGGGGCTCAGATTCTTAGCAGTGAAGAATAGAAGCGTAAGAAGGCGAAAGAAATTATACAACTCTATGTCACATGCAACCTTTAGTTCAAGTTTAATCAATATATTAGAAAAATAAGGTGTACGTTTCAGTCCATAAATATTTATAATCAGTATCGCCATAGTTCTTAAGCCCGTATATTTTTCAGAAGGAAGTGAAATATCACTAACTATCAGAGAACGAAAAACGATATGAAAATAAAACGTCATGACATTTTGATGTCTTGACTGATCTTAAAGACACAATGTAAGATAAATTGCAAAATAAGATAGAAAAAGACGACGAAGACTATATAAATATCTGCAAGCAAATTCTAGGCGTCGTCCTTTATGGAACCCATGATTAAATGTGCCTAACTATGTTATTATTGGAAAAAGCAATTACATGAGTATTCTTTGTTTCAAATTAAATAATTATTTATTAAGAAATTCCACTTTTCTTTATTACCTAAAAGTGTTCAAACAGAATTGGAATCCGAGCATAGCTGGCAACCCACTCTGCAGCGCCCATATTCCTTCATATCTTGCGATAACATACAGTCCATGGGGTACATTCTTATAGAACACGATATGCTTGCCCTTGGATGCCAGCTCGCCTTGAAGCTGGAGACGAGTTTTCACCACTTCTATGGGATTCGTGAATAACGTTGCGAACATCGCTGATGTGCCGCCCATTACCATGTCCGTGACGTCACGCGCGACGCCATCTTGTGTTTTAACAGCCATCTTTAAAATGCAACAATTTTGAAATCATTATACGATATTTATTTTAGATTTATTGATAAAAAAAGTCTTATCCGTCTTTCTAATAACGATTTTATATAAATTTTATTAATTGAATGTTGTTCATTAACTTCTAGGATATTTGTTCTATAATAATTGAAGGGACATTTGTGTAAATTGCAAGAAATAAAAATAAATTTAATATCTAAAATTTAATTTATTCGTCTCTTAATAACAACATTTCAACAATAACAATTGGATAACTGATATACATATTGTAAATATAAGAAAAAAAACAATGGTATATTTAGCTACTAAGGTAGGTATCTACAATTATTTTTATTAATATAAATAGAAAGTAATCTTGATCTGAAGCTATGACGTAAACTGAACGACAAATCATAAAAGTGAAAAGATTTTTTTTAACAAGCTGCGTGTAATAATGAATTAGTTAAAAACCTTTGTATATTTACAAATATATAAAAAAATCTTTGGTCATATATTTGTACAATTACACAGCATAAGAAATCCACAAATGGACAAATTATTATATATTATAACAAGTATATATATTAAGTACTAAGAATAAAGAGGACATTAAACTTATATATTAATCTATTTCAAGGTCAACACATCACTGGACAAACAATATTGAGGAATTCAAAATATTGATATTCATAATAATACTGTAATTGCATACTAACGTTTATGAGCCTATCTTTTAGTCGTCACACATACATTTTTATAAGATTCAAGTTAAGTGTATACACTCATTTAATTTAATTTAGGACTACACTAAAAACAATAAATTAAGAAGGTTAAATATGCACATCAACTAATTATTTGAAATCCTTTTGTTTGTACTCTCAAGTAACAAAAACTAATGGATTTACACACACAGTAAGGATATTTAGTCTTGTGATAACTTAATATTTGGGTCAACATACAGAATACTTTTAAGGTGGGTCTATTATCACGTGACTGTGAACGAAGCGGCATGTAAGTAGGTACTTGACTCTAGTAATTAAATAATCTTAGCTGGGATCAAAAAGTGTAACTTCTTTAGATGCTAAAAGTCATATAACAATTGTGATTTTTTTTTTATATCGGCTATCATATGCTCACACGCCCATTCGATTTTTACTTAAACTGAATACAAGGTTACGTATTTATAAACCTATTCACAGAAAAACAATCATGGCAATCTTACAAACACTTTTTCTGGGTGAGAATCGAGTTCTCAACCTGTGTTTCATCACTTAGAGCCACTAAACATTGACGATATTATATAAAACGTTGACTTATTGTATAAAAATAACGCTTTTAAAGATTCATTGGCATTTGTTATTGACTTTATCATTTAAGAGGATTGTAGGCATCATTCGTTAGTCTCTGTAGCTCGGAACCAGTATTCGAGTTACGGTACCTCCTGCCTTTCGGTCGTGAGCGATTAGAATGGAAGCTGTAACCGTTCACGCAAGGATCCCGGGAAGGACAAAAATATGTGTGGTCGTATATTTTCGTAACAATTGGTAGGTATGGGAGGCGACAACATGCCTCTTCCCGGGCACCGGTGCGTTCCGCTGGAGATCCGGAGGCCTCCTACTAGCGCAGAGGAAGGAAAGCGGGGGGCCGTTTTAGTGCGGTACAAGTTCCATATAACCCAATATTTCTCCCAGGAAACCGGGTACCTTTTGATAGTTTACTTTTGGAATTAATAACGGGTAAACAATAGTCTCCCACATAAGGCCTAGGTCAAAAATACGTCATACATATATATATATATCATACATATATCTGTAAATATATACAAAATACTGTGAATAATCTTAATGTAAAATACATTAATATTTTACTGCACAAATGTTAAATATGTGTTTTTAAAAATTTGCTTTGTCAATAAATATATTATTTATACATATAACATAAAATTTTTAATCAAATATAAAACTGATCTGATAAGCTCTTCAAATAACTAATTGATAAAGAGTAGTTTAATACAGAAAAAAATGGCGGCTTATAGTGTCGAAAGCCGAAATCCAATTCTGGTCGCTGAGCTGTAGTGATTATAAAACCATCAAACCACTTTCACATTATTATAAAGCTAATGATAATTTACAAATAATTTACATTTAATATAATCACAGAGTTAAGTATATACTACTATTTAAATAAAATAAATATATTTCGAAAAGCACCAAAATTTCTATGTAGGAGATTACAAGTGTTCAACATGTAAGGCCAATTTCGCAATGACATCTAGAGCCAATGCACAGTGACAACTTAACATATCTATGTACCTACATCTACATTTGTGTATATTTTAACTAGGAACTCAAAATTCACAGCAGAAAATGATTTGTTCAAGCAAGCCGCATTCACATATTCAGTCTTTCCTGTGCGTCCTTCAGTATGTCCCAGAACACGAGAAGCAGTACTGTATGAGGCGCTTGCCTCAAATATGACGGTCCTATTCCCTTGTAGAAGGCGAGGAGTCCTTCAGTTCTTGTAATCTTACGGGCACAGTCAGCTATGCCGGAGTATAGCACGCCACGCCCATTCGCGTCCACGGCTGCAAAAAGTTAAAAAGCCACACGTATACTTTATATTAGACATTATTCGTTCGTATTAGTCAACCTGATTGCTCAGCAGTGGGTCATGAGTTCGATTCCCACTAAGGACAAAAATGTCTGTGATGAGCATAATTAATGTTCTCTGAGTACAAAAAAAAACAAATATCTAAAGAAGTATGTAGTAATATTTGGCTTTTATCAGCCATCTGATTACCACAACACATACACTCTTAATAACATGGTATACTAGATACTAATTGATTAATGAAGATATTACCTTGATTGTAAAGACGTGTCATGATGACGTCCATTGGTGTGAGCGCAACCGTCTTAACAACTGCACCAATGTTGCTAGCCACGAAAGCTGATAGGTACTTTGATTGCTGGAAGAGATTATTGTTCTCCATCCACTCTTTACACCTGGAATGAAAGTCACAATAATATATTTAAAAAAATGTACATTTGAGCCTGGACGCACTAAAAGTGAAACTTCTTGCTTATTATATTTATGTAGATGTAGAGATCTCTGTTACTTTATTTCTATGGAATATATTATTGTTTCTGTAGAGCGAAGATTAAATTAATGTAAGGAAACAAATTGGCCTCTGACACCTGAAATCATAACGGCGATTTTTTTGCTTAGATCAATATCTGTGCAAGGCTGAAATGTGCTGATGGTAATTTAATGATTGTTAAATAAATAAGTACCAACCCATCATTTAATGCGTAGCAACAGCTCCGTCTGTTCGCTGTTAAGTTTTATTTGAGTTTCCTGCTCTATAACTAGTACTTACATATCGTCGAAAAGCATTATGGTGCAATAGAGCGAATCAATAAATGAAAATGCCCAAAAATTGTGTAACCATAGCGCTAAATGTACATATGTATATGCAATTGGTATGTGTGTCATCATATAAAAAAAACGAATGATTTAAAAGTGATTTTGTGCTATCCATTGCAATTCAATCGAAAGGGTAAAACAAGAAAGGCAAAGAAGTGTCGTTTCAAAAAGTTGACATAATTCTTTTAAGAATCCTAGTTTTTTAAAATCCTAAACAAATTCTCTGTATTAATTAGTGTAGTTAAACTTCTATCTCGTTATGTTCAATGAACATGTACATGTGCACTTTTGTGTCAATGCTAAAGTCAATCTTAATAAAAGTCGATCTTAATCTTAATCTTAAACCATTTAGGGACCTAAAATGTGTTTGTCATCGACACGCTAAGAAGAAGAAGTCGATCTTAATAAAAGTCATAATAAAAGTATAACTCTTATATAAAAAACCATCATACTTTATCATCGTATGAAGTACAATAAAGTATATGTATTAAAAGTTAGTCAATACAACAAACACAGAAGCCAAAAAGTCTCCCTACATATGTAAATACTTATTGACAAACTTTAGGTCAAGAGGTCTTGGCGACACATAACACTGAAGCTGATCATGATAAAAAACCGTACAGGTTCAAGTTTCACCATGGATAATCATGTAATTTTAAACTATTACAATGAGTGTCTATTCAGTTTCTCTTATATGACTTGGCATATGTATATAATTGTTATATTTACTTATTTATAAGAGGAAGGAATTATTTATTTTCATTTTATCATTTTTTAGAGGAAGATATCCTTAATTGATTATACTTACACTGCATAAGATGCAATTTGAGATGCTGATCCAATAGAGTTTCTGATCATCATTCCATGTGCACCCCTCCATAGACCGTTTAAGCCATTTTTCTTGTATATTTTGGTAAAGGCAAACACCATCCCAGTATGAGCATGCTGAGTGCCAACGGCTATCTGCTTTGAGGAGTATGACATTAGCTGTGTCTTCACTAATTGAAGTGGACTCCCAAAGAAAGCACCAGCCATACCTGATACTGCTCCGGAGACCAAGCTATTCAAAAATTTAGTATCATTATTTTCATCTCTGAGTAGACCATATTTGTCTGTTTGCTGGTATATTCCAAGCCTGAAAATGTTTTCATATTAATCGACTTTGCAATATTAAATTATTGAAATATATGATGTAATAAGCAATAGGAAACAAACTGTTTTAAGAATTAATTTTATCAAATAATTTCTGCTAAATTTTAAGTTTATTATTCCAGCTACTCAGCAAGCACGATGACAGAGATGTCCAGTGTTCCTGTGTCAATCTTCTCAGCTCAGGATGAGTGAGGAAACTATCCTTCTGAAATTCATCATTGTATTTTGTCCTATTTATTTCTGGGAATGTTAATAGATTTATCCTCGTCATACAGTTAAGGCTGTAAGATGTTCTTCTAAGTATATCAAATAGTATAAGCATACAAAATAGAACTTACCTTACCCCATTTACCACTAGTTGGAACCAAAGTGCTGGTATCAGGCCTTTTTGTAGGGCTGCTAATCCATCATGCTTGACTATAGTGTACATAGCATGGGGAATATTTTTGTAATGCACGGCATGTTGCCCCCTAGCCCGAAGCTCTCCTTGCAATTGCATACGAGTCTTTACAACATCAAACGGGTTGCTGAAGAAACCTGCTCCCACACCGGCCAGGCCTCCCACAACGAAATCCATTGTGCTAAGAATTAGATTTATTCATTTATTTCACCTTCCTTTTAGTTTTACATGCATTTGTTTCATGTACCTATTTATATAGATATATAAGACATGATATATGAAATCATCAACTAATACAAAGTTCCTCATGTCCTGACATTAAAAAAAATGTGAGCCAATATGCGACGCCTGGCAGATGTAAAACACTGAAATTATTTTGTACAAGTCATATGCATAAAAGAACAGATTACGACAGGAACTAAACATAACGTAATGAAAATATTACGAATATTTTCCCGGAAATGTCCTAGAATTTTCCTGTTTATTTGATAAACATTTATTTTCTTTAAATACAAAAAAAAAATTCAAAAATTTATTTCAAATTGCGACAACTCAATTATTCTTCTAATCAGAGACTTCACACTGTACACACTACTACATAGACCGCATATACACATTATGTAAACCATCATAATTATAGTGTGGCGATGCGTCGCCACGCCAACAATCGGTTTTATTCGCGTGCGCTAATAGATGTATCATATAAAAAAAAAAATCGTATTTTAAAATTTAAACTTGACTGGAATACAAAGTTTATTAACTTATTAAAGATATACTAAATATGATAGTTAATATTAATATATAAAATTAATATATTAACAACACTGGGTTTAATATTTCTTAATACATTTCATAAAAGCATGTTCTATAATATGATCACATAAATGGAACATAATAATATATAAGTATTCTGACATGAGACCTGTAACCTAAACCAGGGTGATGAGAAATGTGATCAATATACAGATAGGGTTTAGAGGAGTTTATAAAGAGGAAATATATCCGTATGTTTTACAAATCGTAGCATAAGAATAATAAAGAAGTATAAACACTATTAAAGTCTAACAGAAGTTCATGTTTTATGACTGTTTATATTATAATATTGATTTTTATTGTAATGTCATATTATTGTAATATTTTTTTAAATAACAGCATTAAAAAAATGTTTATTTAAAAGCCTTACTTGTGTAAGGTTCCAAGTCTATAGATATATAAGATACGTTTATAATTATATTGAGCCTACTGCAATGGTAACACAATTAAATTACATAGATCACAGGTTTCTTCGTCTAATATATTGTCGATATCATAGTAATACATCAATGTTATTTTGTTTACAAACCTTAATCATATAAATAGCTTTATTTATGTTCGCTTATGGCGTAATGCACGTATTTATTAAATCACTCTGCACGATAACGTAACACTAAACACAACGAAATAGTGACGTTAATAAACACGAAAGTAGATCTTGTATTGTCGTAATTCAACATTTTTGAACATATTACTCACCAGATACGTAAATTCAAAGAAAAATGCGTCTTACCTGCTAAGAGCGAATGTTCAGAGCTCAATCCTCACATGTATGTTTCTCATAAGTTCGGACGTTTTTACACATGCGTACGACACGAGATGCCGTGTGCAACTCACATGATAACAGTGTACAGCGACACTATTTTTTCAGGAAACTTCATTTCGTAGAACTGTCATTTGGACATCTGAGGATTGATACGTTTCGTTTAACAGGACTGAATTGATTGGGTAATTTATCAATGAAGTTGTAAGTGTAATAGAATAATAATTATTAAAATGGTATCGTTTCAAGTTGAGAGATATGGAAACGGATATAATCATTTCACATTATTGACAAAGATCTAATTTATTTAATTTTGGTGAATTTTGGTGGTTCTTAAAGATATTAGGACCATATAGGTCCATGTAAAGATATTAATTCTATTTAACTGATTATTTTCTGATTTTTTATTTTCATGACAATTTGCCTTAGTTTTACTGGTTACAATTATGCATTTAATGATAATAAACGACAAAATTCAGTACTGCATATAATTTCATATAAATGCAAATAAATTATAAAAAATCTTTCCAGTATCTACAAATTCGGGTGATAATGAGAAAAGGCCTTTAAACTTCTGTATTTGATTTTTCACGGTTCTATAGTTGCAATATTAAAAACTACAGATATTTAAAATGTATGCTTTAAGCACAAAATTAAATAAAAAATATAAGGCTGCCTATACAATTTGGAGCAAAAACTTGACACATTTGACTTCAAAATTATATATTATTTCAGATCAATATTAAAAATAACATTTAAAAATTATGCCAAGTGTTATATAACTACGACACATAATTGAAAAAAATTCGAAAAATGGCCGTATCAAACGCTATGTTTCTTTTTGAAGTAGTTGTAGAGAGCGTTAAAAGTATGGTTGAAAGTCGGCAACTAATAATTAGAAGTGATTTTGCTGATATATTCTCACTTGAATTGAAAGATCCAAAGCAAATGCATATAGTGATGCCGGAACCTCCACCGTTACCACCAGAACCACCAGGCAAAAAGGGAAAAAAGAAGCCTAAGCCTAAGCCTAAGAAAGGTAAAAAAGGAAAAGTCGTGGAGCCGCCTCCAGAGCCCGCGATACAATCAGGACAATCAGTTTTATTTACGAGTAGCGCAGAATTTCTTATACAAAGTATGAAGAAATTCCCATTAGAACTGTCGCTGTGGAGTAAAGAAGATAATCTTACTTGTATAGGTTCCAATAGCATACCTTGGGATCCCATATTCTTACAATATTTACAAAAGATTTGTAACTGCCAAGAGCCACCGCCAGTAACCTTAAAAGAAGAATATAATGTTTTTGAAGAAGGCAAAGCAAAAATAATGGCACAGTTAGGAATTCAAGTAAAGTTGACTTACTTAACAGACAAAGTGACCACAGCCTTTCGAACTCTATCCGAAGATCCAACAGTGAAAAAAGTGTTGTACACTGGAATTAACTCCAAGACAACGTCATACATTTGTACTTTAAAAACTACTGACGAAGACTTCGAAGAAAATTATAATAAAATTGAGAACAATTTTATAAAGGACAAACCGAAACCTAGTAAAATTGTGTACGCTGATTATAAGAATGCCCCAGGTGCCAATCTTACCTTCTTTAATGAGGGAGACTATTGTTGTATGAGTCATGCTGATAAACCTCCGGAATCAATATATAAGGCACCCGAAACTGCTCCAGATGTTGATTTTATCGTGGATTATGTGAGAAAGATAATAGTTTCATGTAACGATAACTTGAGGATGTTAACACCAAGACCAACAATAAAGCCACGAGTGAAAGCAACAGACATGGATAAATTATGTTATTGTAAAGAAACAAACTGGCCTGAAGGTAAATTCGCAGAAAGATTCAAAAACCAAGCTCAATCTCAACCTTGTCCGATGTGTATTAATGCTGGTAAGAAGCCAAAAGGTTCACGTGAAACCACATTTGATATAGCGAATATAAGAGGTCCGTGTGGTAAACCTGATTGTAGAATAGCAAGAGATTTGAGAGCTTATATAGAAAAACTCGTCGAAGAAGACGAAAAGGAAATCGATATTAATGAAATTATCGGACCATGTGGAAGCAAAAAGTGTTCTCTTGCTGAGAAAATTCAAGAGTTCTTACGACATGAAGGAGTGTTTAGTGAGGGCAGTACTTTAGAAGGTCTATCGACACAATGTGCTTGCGTGAAACAAATGCAAGACGCATTAAAAAAAAAGGAATCTTGTAATTCTTCTTGCCTTCAAGAATGTGACGACAGTGATAGTGAGGCAAGCAATTGTGAAGGTACAGGCTGTCCGTTTGTTAAAACAGAGAACAGGGTTTACAACGTGTATTATTTTACAGTAGAGCATGACGCAGGCCCACAGAAATCAGGGTCTACCTCACCAACTGATACAGATAAGTCTTCCAAGTTTAAATACTGTTCTACAGAATGTCCCACGACAAAAACTTCGGAAAAAACAACTTGTTCGAAAAGCATGTGCTCGTCATTAACAGCCACAAAAGATACTGAAAAGGAGTCTGACGTATCCAAATGCCAGGATCCAGTTTGTACAAGTAAAACCTTGGTACCTCCTAGTCCAGCCGATAGTGACATTGTTATGAACTTTGATGAAATCCATAATCCTTGCTGTGTTAAATCTTGTGACATGGAACAAAAAGTAAAAGATTTTATAGTTGATGGAATTA
>DWMF01001585.1:0-11234 GCA_018244815.1 Parelbella polyzona | reverse complement strand
AGAGTAGGAGTTGGGTTGTGTCGCGTAAAGTTTTAGTTTTAAACTCGCGGAATAACTTATTCGCGACTTACATTTAGTGCATATGTGATGATAAAAAGTGTAGTGGTACACGTGTGTTTGTTGATTTTGTAAGTTTTCATTTTGCAGCGTCGACTTTAAAACTTTTGAGGTAAGTTTTGTACCGTGCGACTTCGGTGCAACCTGTCACGCAGGTGTCTTGTAAGTCACTAACCTCTGACGAATAAATAAATAATACAACTTAAAAATTGTGTGAACATAATAATAGTAATAGTAGGTAACCGGTTTGTGCTTTGAACTACTTTTACATTCATCGAGAAGTTCACGTAGCTTTGCAGATTTTTCTGTGTAAACTTTTAAAACAAACAAATAATCGTTTTTAATAATTTAGTGTCCATGACTGATATATTTTAACTATGTGCAAATTAAAAGGGACTTCAAAAATATTTAATATAATATATTCTGGTTTGCGATTCTTGGAAAAAAATATTTATGTAATTCAAATCAAATAATAATAAAAACGAACTTTGTCGTAATCATAATATCATTAAGATAAGCACTGGTCATAAATAATCACCGTAAAAGGAACTTGGTTTTTTAGAACTAAAAAAAGTCTACTGACTACTTGACTACCTCGTTGGTCGAGTGGTTGCAAGCGCGACTGCTGATCGGAAGGTCCTGAATTCAAATTCTGGGTCGGGTATTATTGAATTTTTATAATCTGAAATTTTTAATAGTGACTCGGAATTTGGACCTGTGTCCGATGTATGGCAATAGAGTCACCACCAATTCCATAGGACTAAAACGTAACTGGTGAAACGCTGGAGTGTACTACACTCCTCAGCCTACCTCTTCGAGGATTACCACCGTGATGTTACGTTTCTTAAGAAAAAGTCTTAGTACTGGTCTAAGGAGAACGACTTCATGGTTGATCTAGTGTATTCGCCGAAGTCTGGACGTGAATTGTTGGCCAATGTATCTATAGGTACTTACCAGTTGGAGAATTCAATGTCAGCTAAAGCATCATTTCGCAAGCGCCACTAAGTTATGAGCTTTTAGAATACGTTTACTTTATACCTGTGTATAATTTTGTATAATATTAATAATTAGAACCCTTAACACTAAAACACGTTTGTAATAATTAGAGTAAAACTTTTTTATTCATTGGTTACGATTGAAATGTAGTCAAACTTTGATAAAATCGTAGAGTAAAAAAACAAAGTTACAATTTAAAAATACAATACGATTTTCTGTCTGGCCGCCTGGTTCAAGAATGTTAAGCAGTTAAGATTATATAATGTCCAATTCATTTACAAATAAAGAATGTCATGTTTAATGTCACTTTATCTTACGAAAAATGAGATGACAGTGCCTATTTTGTATTTTTTATAAATTTGAAATTTTTGTATGTGATTACGTCGTATAAACGTATTTTGAAATGCTCGAAATCAGAGACTGACAATGCATACATTTTTTTCAAAAGTAACGTTTGTGTGGCGTCATTATTATTTTGCTGTCCGGTAAGCATCGTTTTGTACCATACTTAATACCAAAATTCCTTTCACGAACGATTCAAGAATGTGTATGTAAGAATACAGGATGAGATTCCTGTAATATAGGTCTTGTAGTAAGAGGTACCTACATATGACTACATTTACTTTTGGTCCGTAATTGCTTCGTCTGTTAGGCATGCACTATAGTGTTCTGGCTAGAAAGAAGGCAGTTATCCGTAAGATACTCCTCTTTACCATTATCATATGAGCCTACACCGTTGCACAGTTGGGTATAAGCCTTTCTCAAGGCTTCATGTTCTTCCTTCCTACTCTCGTTCTCTCTCTTATTTTTAGAGTTACCCGCATACTTACGTTACTTATTATCAGGATTCATAAAACGATCTTCTAAAATAAAAATAAAATTCTTGCCAAACAATAATGGGCTAATGGTGCTTTTTGCGCTTTAAGACTAACTTTACTAAAGAAGTTATTGGGATAGAATAGACATAAATTGAAACCTATGTATTTACCAAAAACGGTGAACTACAAAAAATTACGTTAATGTTAGTCATAGCCTAATGGTTTAGCTTTCTGCTCTTCTGCTTTTTCTGGACGTACTCTTGCCATGCATGTCTATCTATAAGAAGTTATGTGCAATTTAAAACTGAATATACCATTATAATGATGTAAATAAGGGTGAAGAAACGTGTCAATAATTGTATCTATTGTTTTGAAGGAGCTTGAAGTTAGCGAAACCGCATTTGTCCGATTGGTAGATTTTGGTTTTACCTTTCACATTGTGAGAGAGACCCGTGGACAATAGAACCACTATTAATTAAAAGACAGATAAACGTTGACGAATTAATTTTTCTACATTTAATTGTTGGTTAATTGAATGTAAGAGGAACCAAAAAAACTTCAAAAATCTTAACTTTTGGCTAGATACTTTACTTGTTATCAATATCGATTTCTTTTAGAGCAAATGCCAAATGCAAATTTTAGAGCCATTTATATGCGAGTCCATATTATAAGCAATGCACATAAACACAACTATGTTTCTAACATTAAATTTTAATTAAAATAATTGTAATTTTTTAACAGATACCGAGCGTTTTTCTGTCATATATATTTAATAACTAGCTCTAGCTGCAAACTTTTAACGTTCCATTGCTGAGTATGTTTTTTTCTCGCAATTGTAGCAGGCCTGAAACAGCCTCCAGCCCGTTGCCCCTGTACGGATTCTCTTATACTTGGTGTCTCTAGTCTCGCTATACTGTAGCCACTTAACTTCTTTTTGATTTTTTCTTCATTTTTCAGGTGGATGGTTTTGTAATACTTATAATGAAGAAATTTGTGATTTAAAAATTGTTTCAATGTCGTAGTTTATCATTACACTAGTGATGGTAAGGTGAATGCGGAATAAGCAATACCGCAGCCATGAAGCCTGTTCGAAGGACGGACAGCTCCAGCCAAAGTTGTTCATGTACTTCGTGTCTTTACAAAAGTGAGTCTGAGCAACCTTCTATCAGAAAATATATAATACACGGTTCAAGAATAGATCGGTTGTATTTTGGAAAGTATATACCGCTACGTGAACGAAAACTGCTTAATAGGTTAGTTAGAACCAGAGCAGTTTATGATGATCTTAGAGCTCGTCTTATTTCTGACAGCACATTGAGTCTAGATAAAACTCCCGATCTAACGCCAAGAAAACACCACCACGCCATTAAAACGCTGGAAAGTACAGATAAACGCGGGGCTATTTTAGAACTCGTTGATTATATTGATAAGGGGGGATTACCTGATCAAAAGAAACTAAGTGAGTGCTGCAGCTGTTGCAGTTGTTCTTCGAAGATCAGGATTTCGGAATTTGATAGAAAAGAACATAAACATAAGCGGTCTCATATAGGGGGATATGAAGGACAATATGGTGAACATGTACAAACTAGAATGAGAGAACGTTATAATACGACCGGGGTACGTTTCAAAGCCAAACACATCAGATCAGATCCATGTACTTGTACATTCAAATTTAGTGGTCTAATTAAAAAGGGATCAAAGGCTCTCATTAAAAAAATACATTCTGTACCATTGGAACAACCTACTAGAGAGGAACAGTATATAATTAAAGACTCCAAATTTCAAAATTTTGGTAGAAAATCCTACCATAAATATAAAAATATGCAAGAGAAACTAGACAGAGAAATAACAAAACTTAACGAATCGAGGGAAAACGTGAAAAAAAGTTTACGACTCCATACAAAGAAATCTTTACAGCGAATAAAGCAAGCAAAGCATAAATTAAAAACCAACATCGAGTCTAGTCTGAAAAAATCTGCACATGCGATAAAATCAATCCATCGAAACGAACCAACATTTGAATCTCTTGAATATCCTGAAGACGAAACAAAATTCGAAATAAAGAAAGATTCTATAGTTAAGTTCAAAGATTATCTCAAAAGAAAACAAATGATGAAAGACTGGGAATGTGATTTGGAATGTATACCTGATACTTGTGTACCAGAACAATGTTTTAAAATTATAAAATTACGACGCTCCCATAAACGACCTCAACAACGAGATCGTAAATTTGCAACTGATTATAAAATGATTAATCAAGACACTAAAGTTGGTAGAATACCGGTAAGCAGATCAAGTACTAGTGTTCAAGCGGACCAATTTGGTATGACCACCTCAACAAATATGAAAAAACAGAAACCAACATTGCGTGTTGAAAATGAAAAAGTAAAAGGACAACGAATTTTAATAGAAACTAAGGAAGTGAATAAGCCAGGTATGAAACAAGGTATTGAATTTAAAACGGTCTTACAACAGAAGAAAATAGAAAAATCCGTTGGACCTTCTACTCCTGCATCTGTTACTAGTCGAAAGGAAAAAGCTGTTGGAAATATTAAAGAAACGAGATACATTCGGAGGCAACACGGAACTTCACAAGATAGGGAACATGTGAAAAAAGGTAAATCGGATACATCTAACCGTCAAGTTGTGCGTATAGGATCATCATTTAGTTTTGATGTGGAATTCTCCAAAAATAGACCTGATTCAAAAATAATAAATCAACCCTCCTATACAGAACATGTTCCTGACGGTAAAAGAAAAAAAGTTCGTCGTCATCACAAAGTATCACAAGTTGTACTCAAACCTAGATTTGAAGCTTCAGAACAGGTACTAATAGAATCAGAGGTGAAACCTAAGAAACATGAAACTAAAATGATGCAAACAGGTGATTTAGTAAAAAAATTTAGTGCCGTAAAAACAAATACGGATTATGGAGCTAAATCAGTTTCCAGTGAAACGAATAAATTAGCTACTGCTGATAAAAGTGTGTCCAAAGAAATGAAAATCAAAGAACCTTGGTCAAAAATGTCGAATGATGAATTGATGTTAAACGTTAAACCGTCATATTCTAAGCAAGCTGTACGTATACGATCAACATTTAGTTTTAACGTCGAATTTTATAGAACAAATGACCAGAACGAAATTAAAACAGCTTCCATTAAGGAGGAAGTAAAGCAAAGATCAAATGAAATCGATGACAATTTACCGAAACGTATGAAAAAAATGATAAAAAAAAAATCTCATAGCAAAAGCAGTTTTGTTTTACCCAGGGTTATTAGTGTTAAAAGCCCTTCTATAAAACGCCCTCATGTAAAGTCTAAGTATATACAAGCAAAATCTACTTTAACTAAATGTTTCTGTTGGTCGAAAATACATAAATTCAGGAAATTTAAGAAAAAAGTAAAAAATTCAAGTACTGGTACTATAGTTTCCTCAATACCCGAAACAAAATTATTTGTACCTTCTACTGTCGATAAAAATATTGAGACGAAAAAAGCAAAGCTGTCGGAAGTGCCTCAAAACTATGAAATTCTGCCATATGAATGTGAACCTGGATTTTGTATTCCTGGTGAATGTGATCCGCTTGTTTGTAATAAGTTTTTGCAAATGAGAAACCGTAAATTAAAAAAACTCAAATCAAAAGGATCCTATACAAGTTCACGTAAAACAAAATCCACATCAAGTGTTGTTACAAGATCTGTCGCTCCTCATAGAGCTAAAGTAGTGCAGTCTTCAGTTACTGCAATAAAAGTTCGCAAAACAATAACACCCAGAAAATATAAGGAAAATATTAAATTGAGACGTAATGAATTAAGCGTAAATGAACCTGGACGACAGGCCGTACGCATTGGTTCAAACTTTAGTTTCAACATCGAATTCTATAAGAATAAGCCAACACCAGTAAATGTTAGCAAAACAAGAGTATCAAGCACTTCAAAAGAAGTTTTATATAAACCAAGAAATTTGAAGAAAAACCAATACCAACAACACAATAAAACTTTGAAACCCATGCATACTGAAATAACTGGTTTGGAGAGAAATTTAATGTTTCTTAAAAGATGTTTTTGTACTTTAAAATTATATAAAAATAAAAACACCAGACAAAATAATCTTAAGAAAGTTAACATGCTAACTACAGATACACAAACTATAGATGAAGCTTATCCGATGGTTGAGACATTCAGCAAAAGTACGAAGACTCATTGGAAGCCGCATCGCGATTTACTGCCCTTCGAATGTGAACCATATTTTTGTATACCAGGTGAATGCGATCCAAATAGGTGTCTAGAAAACATAAAACGCCGTATGTTCGGCAACAAAGATTATGGAATGTTTACCGATAAACCAAAAATGATCTCAATGTTAAGTTTTACGGAAAATCCCTATAAAAGATCTACAGCAATTTTAGTGCATCCTAAATTATATCGCAGAGGAACAAATGTAAAGAAAAATTACATGAAATTTCCACATGATAAATATGGCCCCAGAAAGATTGCACGAGTGAATCAATCTGGTAAAAGTTTGATTTCCACCAAGTCCAGACAAGCTGTGAGAATTGGATCAAGTTTTGACTTTACTATTCATTTTTCTAAACAGTTACCACAACCGGTTACGGTAACTAAAAGGCCTATCACTAAACAAACCCCAAAGTACAGAGACAAAAATATTAAAGTGACAAGAGTAATGGTTGGTCATGCTAATACACAATCAGAAGAACCAAAAAAAGTTCATAGGGCATTATTAGTTCGGCCAATGTTAAAAAGATGCTTTTGTACATTGAATCTACAGAAGAAGACAAAACAACCATTACATAAAGGACCATGGACAATGGGAAACAAATATTTTACGCCAAAAATCTATACCGTAAGTACAGCAATGACCAACAAAACTGAATTAATCTCTCAGCAAAATACTGAAGAAGTCATTAAGTCAAAAGTCATTGGACCAAAGAAGAGAATCATTTCGATATCTACGAGCTCATTTCTATTTAAGAACTGTGTCAGTTCTGTTGCAAATGATGGCATCTTACAACTTAACCATGCATTAAAAGTACCAGTAGGATTAAAACAACCAATTAAAATGAATTCGAATTTAAGTATGAAAATTAAATTTATTAGAAAGTACTGTTTACCCGAGACATTTAACTGTAAATCACCTGTAAAGAGTTTTAGTTATGCTTGTATGGATGGAAAGTTACGGGAACAGGTAAACGGTCTTACTCAGATATCAAGGCCCGATTCCGGACAATTAACCTACATTGACCAATATTTAGAAAAATGTTTTTGTATAATGAACGTACAAATTATGCGCGGAAAAGATACCACATTGCAAGCTATGAATCGTCATTTGAAATCTTATGAATGTGAACCAGGTGTATGTATCCCAGACGAATGTGACCCCTATGAGTGTCAAAAACTAATAATGAAAAGATTAATGAGAAATGTGCACAGAGGATCTAGTACTAACTCTACAAATAAATCGATTTCTAGCTATGCCACTTATTCAGAATCAGGGACTAAGAGTACGCAATACAAACCAGACGTTCGAAATCGAACTCATGAATTCAAAGCGAAAAAATATAAACCAAATAAACTGATGCACGAATTAAATAAAAAACAGGCTGTTCGTATAGGATCAACTTTTAGTTTTGATATAGAATTCGCTAAAAGGAATTTATCCAAGAAGAAATACAAACAGTATGATTCAAGTAAATATAATAAAGGACTTATCAAACGGAAACGTAATAAAGTGGCAAGCAAAGGATCTCAAGGATCGATTAACTTTGGTACAGATCGTCAAATGCAGTCAAATGCAACGTTAGCGGATAAAAGTTTTAATTATGCCCCTATGATGAAAAGATGTTTCTGCACGTTGAAATTGCAGAAAAGGGGTAGAATAAATAAAGACGACAAAAATCTATATGTTACACCTATAAGAAAGCCATCGAAAACTACGTCCAGGAGCATAAAAGTTGGAACAATGAAGACCAATTACAAAGGGTCACCTAGATTGGATATACAAAATCTTAAATCTTACGAATGTGAACCTGGTATATGTATACCTGGCGAGTGCAATCCTTATGAATGCTTGCAATTAATGAAAAACCGAAAGAATTTCGGTATGAATGTTGTAAGGTTTGGATCAAAGTCAGTTTCTAATATGACGAGTGAAGGAAGTAATTTTAAAAGAAACCACAGAAATCGTGCGGTGGGTGTTAAACTGAAAAAAGTAAATCGTAAAACTATGAAAAGAAACAAAAGTTTGGAGCGTATAGTAGAGTCAAATAATCAGGCACCTAGCTCACGGCAAGTAGTTCGTATTGGATCCAACTTTAGTTTTAACGTTGAATTTTTTAAAGGTACACCACAAGTATCAGAATTTAAAGATACATTTAGAACAATTAAGGAAACGAAGAGATCAGACGGTTTGAAGAAGCAAAAAAGACATAGAAAAGATTTAAAAAATAGTTTTTCTCAAAGTAGTGTAACTGTTAATCATGGTGATACACAAGTTATAAGGCATACCATTGAAAGACCTACAATGACCACATCTTTTTTGAGGCGTTGTTTTTGTACAGCGAAGTTACATGGTATCAGAGTTCCAAAACAACAGAATGCATTAAAATTTGAGCGGTTACCTCATTCGCGAAATAAAGATACAGACGATGAACCAAATATAGATGTTTATTCTGAAATACCAACTGCTGATAAGTATACAATCACGGATCAACATCAATCAAGACAAAGATTGTATGCACTACCTTTGGAAGCTTATGAATGTGAGCCTGGTATATGTATTTCCGGCCAGTGCAATCCCTATTTGTGTGATAAAATTATTCAGCAAAGATTACTTAAACAACATTCAAGAGCATCTGGTACTGAGTCGGTGAATATGTATTCCGTATCTAGCTCTTCTGGATATAGAAAGCGGCCAAAAAATGAACGAATTCAATCGCGAATCATAAAAAAACATACATATAAACAACATGTTAAGGATATACCAACAGACAAAAAGTCTAGTTATAGTACAGACAAGCGTCTTGTCAGATTTGGTTCGAATTTTAGTTTCAACGTAGAATTTTATAAAGAAAATGTAGACAGCAGTACCATGAAAGTAATGGGAGGTGATACAACTAGAAAAAATCCGTACAAAACAATGCGTAAAACAATTCATAGGAAAAACGCTGCAACCGAAAGTGTTCCTTTGGTACGTAACAACAATGCACAGGTTAAACATAAAAAAGTGAAAACGTCTGGTGTAAGCCCCATAAAACGTTGTTTTTGTACGTTAAAGCTTTTGAATAAGCGTATTAATAAAGGAAAAAATGAAAAAAATGATAATATAGAGGACACAAAAAGTATAATAACAAATAGAACAGTTGGAACACAATTGCATAGTCCATTAGTACAAGACAATGTACTGATTAACGCACTAGCTCCATATGAGTGTGAACCTTTCACGTGTGTCCCTGGTGAGTGCGATCCTACAGAGTGCTTAGAACTAATTAAGAGAAGGAGAAATCAAACTAAAGATTTTGGTATTGTTACTAAATATCCTAAAAGAAGATCAATAGGTAGTTTTTCTGCCAGAATAAGAAGAGACGAAAATTTACAAGCAGGGTATACCCGAGCTCGACCTAATAAAGCTATACAGAAAACAAACTATGTGGAAGAACCTAAGCTATTGAATGCAGCAGATCACGCCAGACAAGCGGTTAGAATTGGATCTAATTTTAGTTTCAATATAGAATTTTTTAAAGATAGTGGAAGTGCACCTCAGAAGCATGTTACAAATATGTTTCCGGAACAATTTAGTGCGGGGAAATCTTTAAACAAATATCACAAGAAATCGCAACAACCATACAATAGGCATATTGCATATACACAGGTAGAGGTAGCTAATAAAATAGGAAGGTCTTCTGCTACTGATATGTCAGGCTTAAAACGCTGTTTCTGCACTTTACAGCTTAAAAATAAGGACCATAGAAAGTATGATAATCCTAAATTAAAAGACTCACCTATAGGTAAATTTTTAAAGAATTGTATATGTGCATTAAAAAAAAACAAAGCTGGAAAACTACTTAATCAACCTCCGGCACCAGCACTGGACTATGAAGTTAAAGGCACTTCCACATACAACTCAAACGCAAAACAAAATAAAATTAAACCTGTAAGAATATTAGCACCTTATGAATGTGAACCTTACACTTGTGTACCGGGAGAGTGTGATCCTTATGAATGCTGGGAAAGAATAAAAAGAACACGTGTTCGCCATTTTGGGACCGATTATAAACGTCACTTTAAAGATACTGCTACGGATTCAATAAAAACCCCTGTGACAGTGTGCACGGAAGTTCAATGTCCTTATAAAAGAAGAGTTCGTTCACAGACAACTTCATTTCCTAAGCGGAGACAACACGGTAGAGAAGCAACACAATTCTCATCTGATCCATTTCAGAATCGTAACAGACAAGCAATTCGTATAGGTTCAAATTTCAGCTTTAATATAGAATTCTTCAAAGAACACGCACCAACAAATAGTGAAGCTAAGGAATTCAAAAAAATTAAATCTGAAAAAGTGACCGACATTAGAAGGATACCAAGGAAGCTGCAGACGAAATTTAAAGGTTCCGGTGATGTAAGAACAAATCTGCGCAGTCAAGGCTCCCAAAGTCCATTTCTTAAAAGACAATTTGTTAATTCTGTTTCTAATACCGCACCAAAGAGATGTTTCTGTACTTTAAATCTTTTAAACGAACAGAATAGTTTTAAAACTAAGATTGAATCCTTAAAACCTCCTAAATTAACTGAAGATAAAATGACTGCGACTAAAAATAAATACATGGTACATAATGAATTAGGGGTCTATGAATGTCCGCCACTTATGTGTATTCCTGGTGAATGTGATCCTTATGAGTGTTTAGACAAAATGAAGAGAAGAGGCATTATACGCAACTCTCAATCTGTAGGAACACGAGCAGAGAAAACATCTATAGCCTCTGTAGGAAGTCGCACTATGAAATTAAGGGCCCACAAAGCTCAAGCTAAACCTCTAAAAAAAAGGAAATACACAACTCCTCTCCATTCAGAACAACGGTCGCTTCCTACCTCTCAATATATGGGTAAACATAACAAACGTGCTGTCAGAATAGGCTCTAATTTCAATTTTAACATAGAGTTTTTTAAACAAAAATCACAACCTGCGGTTATCCGTAAACAAATTGTTAGAGCAAGAAATAAGGAAGAAGATTCAAAATCTTATTTGAGTAAAACTGTTCCAGCTAAAACAGGAAATTTTCGACATCATTATTTACAAGTGAATGGCACTAAAATGAAGGACCAGGCCTCGGATGCAGGTAACATG
>DWMF01001584.1:0-11235 GCA_018244815.1 Parelbella polyzona | reverse complement strand
TATTCTCACTACCGCTCTCCTTTGATATTCACCATCTGACAGCTTGATAGCCCTCCCTCTTTACAGCTGACAGATCTCTGTTCGATACAACTCTCCGGACCCGGGTGAAGTTAGCTGAGCATTTTTATCACAGTAAACTCATAATAACAGTTTCCGCGTTTGGTTGCTGAAAACGCCAAAATAACAAACATGGAATATTTTCATATAAAAAAATAGTTTTATTATATCAGTTCAACAATGAAATAAGTACCGCCAAGAATTATATACAATGTTTTCCGAACGCATATTCTGTGTGATGCCATACAAAAAAAAATCTTTTGTTTGTACAAGAAATGTACTGCGAATTATAATATAGATATGTTTAAGCAGTATGATTCCTCAATTTAGTAGCTACCTATTAAATTTATTGCACATAATCTGCTTTTTTCTATAGAACAGTTGTAGTTGAAAATATTAGCTTTAAAATTTTATATGTCTTCACCATTCAAGTAAACTTCAGACAAAATATATTTATTAGATTCAATCATTATCATTTTGAAACGTAAGTTTACTGGATTTTTATTAGTAGGTATTGTTTTTTACTATTGATAGTTTTGTCGTAGTCATAACGTTCGTATGTAAGTTACTATCCACCTGATAATGTAATATTCAGTAAGTTTCTATCAACATGTTTTCGAATCTTTGTATTATCGCAGTAATAGTATTCTGTGCCCTAAATGCACGGTTTCGTTGTTGTTGTAAAAATGTCGGCAAACAAGGCAATTTTGCCAGCTTGTTGACAGAGCAGCATGTTGAGTAGCGTGACCCATATAACGAGTTTCCGTTCAAAACAAAGAATAGGTAACACTTAACCTACTTGACTCGTAGAAGTTTTTGATATTTTATAAATTTAATATCTCGCTTTTTAGCAGGCAGTTTTAGCAATTTTTTTGTAATATAAATTTATATGATGAAGGTTGTGTATAAAAAGAGAATTGCATTGCGATGATTAAGGAATCCAAAGTGCCCAATTAAATTGTTTTTAATGTGAAATCATAAGAGGAACTGCGTTCAAATCGAGACTTTTAGTATAGGTCGCAGGACACTTTTTAGAATTAATAACATATGTACAGTTCATCACTTATACGTAATTTGTAGTTATTTTTGTAGCTGTACGTACGCAGGCGTCATATTATTCTAAACAAAAGCATTACAATATTTTTTTGGGAATGCATGACGTGCTCAAATGTTCGTTTAAATGCTCTCTTTAATTTAAAACTGGTTGATATTTAATTGAAAAATGAAAGAAACGTTTACTGTGCGAGCCTAAGTAATATTACGTTCGTCGACTTCCACTGGTGTAAGGTTGTCAATGGCAGTAATAACGGAGTCTGTGCTGCTCAATTATTGCACGTACACACTGCTTTATTACTTTTAGTTTGTTCTCTGACAGCGCACAGGTTTGTAGAAAAATGTTGTTTGGATATTAGATAGGATATTTTATTGTATATAAATCGAGAATCAAAGAGACCAGTCTCTGCTACCGAAAGACGATTACAAGTTTTTTTATACCTTTTGTAGTAAACAGGCAGACTGATCAAATATTTATTTATTTGTCTACTATTAACACGATTTAAAATAACACTTGATGGCATATGGTTAACGTCGCCTATCGACATTTGCAATATATTATGCTTATTTTGAAGGTAGGCTCTCGAGAGTAGTGGGCAATTCAAATCGATAAATTTCTTCGAGTTGAGTGCAGTAGAGAACAATCTCTGCACAGCTAGGCAATCCATAGATATGGTGAATATAATGATGCAACATACTTCGTTCTTAGTAGCGAATATTGCAGTAAAATATTAGAATAAACTTGAAATATGGATCAGTCAACCAATTAGTTAGTCAACCGACTACCAAAAATCCGACCAACCATACATTGCGTCGGCCAATCAGTCCGCCAAAGTAAATAATTCATAACTTTGTTCATTTTTAAATGTGACTGATCATTGTACCCATCAACCTTTTTCGTTGTACTGTAAAATTTGAAAAAAGATAACAATTGGGGAACAAATTAAAGTAACATCACGCCTGTAATCCCCGAAGTGGTAGGCAGAGGAGTGTAGTACACTTCCACGTTTCAACAGTTACTTAAGTCCCATGGAATAGGTGGTCTATTGCCATACACCGGGCACAGATCCAGACGCCGAGTCACTACTAGAAATTCTAAATTAGAAAAATTCATTAGTCCTACCCATTTTGAACTGATTGATTTGAACCCAGAACCTCCCGATCGGAAGTCGCGCTTGCAACCACTTGACTAACGAGGTAGTCAACGAGGAACAAATTAATGCTCGAGTCTTATCTATTTAAAAGTAGTGATATAACAAAACCTATAGAGAGCTTGAGAAATAACGTGAAGTATCTAGACAATACTAGGTACAATTTTTTTGATATTTGATTATAGTGGGTATTAAGAACCATTATTTAAAATTTCTTAAATATTAATAGTTTTAGACATAGGTACCTATCTATGTGGTGTACAAAATTCCTAATTTTTATTGATCTTAATTTGTTAATAAGTTTTGCATTTATTTTGTGCTGATTTGATATTTTTGCACATCTCTTAAATTTTTACAAACTGTAACGAATTAACAACATTTTTAACTTGTGTATCAGATTTTTTGTTTTTAGTGGCAGTCAACATTTTAATTCTCTTTTAATATATGGATAAAACTTTGCCCCAATTTGAATCCCTAACACCAATTCTTGTAACATTACATACATGTATACCATTTTGACGCGAATTGTATAAGCAACTCTATATAAATATCTTGGTGTCAAGAGAAAACTATATAAATAGCTTGGTGTCAAGAGAGGAGTGTAAAATAACTCTATCGGTTATTGGAAAGACAATATATTGCTCAATGCAATCAAGAGGCAACTCGGGCAATACGCAGGCAGCTGGTAGGCCGTTCAATTTGCTTGCGGGTGACGAGGGTCGACAATGCGAGCTCACCTGTGACATGCGCCTTAATATCTGCCTGACGGCGATTTATTATCAGCTCGCTATAACAGCACCTTTATAGTGTACTCATGTTTAACAAATTTATCTACTTGCTACCATTTACATTTAGGATGTAAGGTAGTAATATTTATCGTAGACAAATATTTCGTTACATTGGGAGATGGCTATTTTGGAACTATATGATATGAAGAAGTTGTCTTAGTTAAAAAGCAAATAGTTCAAAGTTAATAATAGTTAATAGATTTATATTTATATCTTGGGACAACTAACACACGGCCATCTGAGCCCAAACTAGACAGAATCCGGGCTATTTTTATCATCAGTTGGAAAGTAAAAATGTCTAAATTACATATTTATACAGATGATTGTAGATACACACATATAAAAATAGTCATGCTTCACACTGAACTTTGTTTTGGGCGGGAATTAAATCAATAACTTGACACCGCACTCAGAGGCAGTAACTAACCACTGAACCAACAAATCCGCCATAATTTCGGGCCATAGTTTAAGCCTCAAAGCTGGGTAAATCATTTGTAACATTTAAATTAACGAAATAATATTTTAATTAATGACCCCCTCCAAGTGCAACTTACGGAGGCGTTCATCACTCAGGGGCGGGTAGTGTATCGTTCGGCACGCAACATATACGCGGTAGTGGGAGGAACAGCGAGCAACAGATAGGCAGCGAGAAGGCGTTTAATTTGCGCGCCGGTGATGAGGGTCGACAATTTACGCTCACCTGCGACCCGCTCAGCACCTGCCTGACGGGGATTTATCGACAAACACATAATAGCCTCCCGTCTAATACACAATACACATGAACATCAATATCCTGGTACAGTAACACGAGTAACAACGGCAACCGTTCGACCTCTAGATGGAATGGTCTTGCTATTATTTGTGATTTGCTCGGAAATTGGGATTGAAACGTGTACGTGTACAAGTACTTGAATATTCAAAACACAATGTTTCCAGAAAGCTTTTCAACATCTATATTTAAATATGTTGTAACGGTAAAAATAAGTTTAATTTCTTTTCTATTAATAATTAACTGTAACATATTAACAGTGCATTAAAATCGAACAGTCTATTAATAGTGAAAAAAGTAAGTTCATAGTCGAAAACGTAAATTAGAAAATAAATCAGGGCTTAAAAATATTTTTCCAAAATACTTATATAAAGTTGTGTTCTATGTTTTTTTTTTTTCACATCTCACTAATCGAAAATATACGAAGATAGTTTAGGTTGAAATTCGTACTTACATCGTACAATAGATGTCGCTAGTAACAACTAAATTACGAGCCCCTTATGTGAATTTTCTATAACAGAACTAATCCAATTTTGAAATATAAGTAACTAAGGTTTCTCATCTCTATGCTATTTAATCTTTTAATGCTTTTATCCTTACGCGGCAAGAATGTTTTGTATGAGGGTCAAATTCCTTTTTGTATTTGTCAGTCTTCCACAAGAGTTGCCACCATATGTAATATGTAAGTGTTACTGAAGATTCGTTTTGATAAGTATACATTATAATATATTCGTTAATGTGTAAGTCGGTTTTTCCCATATAAGTTACAATGTTTGCATGTATTGGTTGAGGATGCGAATTTTCATGACATTGCGTGACTGTGTATGAGTAGAATTGGGTACCTACGTACACGCAAACCAGCAATTGCCAGTATTTAATACAATTTTTTTCACGTCCACATGTGCAATTTACCATTTACGTTCAGTTTATTACAATGCAGCCTGCAGGTTACTTTCTGTGATTTTAACTGGGACCAATTATAGTTGGCGTTAGTGATTTGGAGTGGGCTTTGTTCAGCTAATTGTTTTAGTCGAATTCGTATCTAAAGGTACAACGTTTTGTTATCGAATTTTTTATCGTCTTTATTTACGTATTATTACGATACAGTCTCGCACCAGGTTTCTTACGGAGTGTACAGAGTGCACCAAGTACCAAATATCTCTATTGTAACAAAGCTCACGTGCTTCTTCGACATTCATCACTTTTAACACGACGGTTTGTGAGGTTTCTAATTGCTGAAATCGCATGGTATCTGGCCTATTTCATCGAGATAAATTAGTCTTCGTGTCAATAGAGGCCTGCATTCATCAACATTCTAATTGTATAACTGTTTTGTAATTCTTTCGTGAATATGCCATCCTTTTTACTTATTCAAAACATAAGAAAATTTAAGTTCATAGTAGAATTTCAACATAATATTATATTCCTTTGATTCAACATTGCAATTGTCAGGTCCTTTGGTGGTAGCTAGTAATATAGACAGCGGGAAGCTGCTGGATTCGGAAGATTCAAGACCAGACGGGGAGGCCTATGTAGAGCAATGGACATTAAGAGGATGACGATGATGATGATAGTAATATAGAAAAGATATGGATACAGAGCTGGACAGTTAATTACAATTTAAAAACTTAATTTTTAAAATTACTATTCCATGGGACTTAAACGTAACTGGTGAAACGTGGGAGTATACACACTCCTCTGCCTACTCTTTCGGGGATTACAGGCATGATGTTACGTTTAAAAACTTAAACTGAACATGACATTTAGCACGGAGTAAAAGAGAAAATTAATTGATTAAAATAGAGTAGCCTACAAAAAAAAGATATCGTTATAAATAGCGGTTCAATAACGATCAAATAAGGAGGACGGCATCCCGTCCAATATAAAACTCATTTACTATAAATCATTATTAGGAGACCGTTTGAGCCACTTCCTCCTATTTGCTGCTCAGTTTATGGGGCTCCCGCACAATCAATGGCCGCGCCGTTCTATGCCATTTAAAGTTAACCGGCGATCCCATTAAATATGAGTTATGAAAGTTTTAAGCTAATAAAAGGTATACTGCATTATGTTTATCATTATTTTTGTGGTATTTTATGACGAATAAATCAGTTAGAAATGTTAGCGTTGATAAATCGGGACACATTTTTGACACTTCGCTACACACATCGTTTTGTAATAAGTATTTGTGTTCATTGTTTTTTGTGAATATTAAGTATTAAGAAAATTTATAAACCTTATACATATAAAACTCAATATATACAAAAAAACAGTTGCAAGATATTTTGTCAACCCAATTTAAGTAATATTTGGCCGTTTTGGCGACCGTTTGAATTTTTATGGTACTAGAACGGATACATGGTCCTGGATACGTTTGTGGTACGTGTTTAAATTTAGCAAGCGTTTAAATGTGACCCATGGTTTAGCAGGAATTTTATTTGCGCTTCTCTTTGTGACTTGAATATATGCAACATTGAGGTAGTACATGTATCGCTGTCAGGTTTCTTACGGGGGAGGATAGAGTAGGTCTTTTAATATTATAAATGAAGTGTAATAGAGCACTAGATAGTAATGCAAGGAGGGATAGCGTAGAGGTATCGAGTTTAGCTTTCCACTTCGAGGATTGTGGGTTAAAACCTTGGCGTGCACTTCTTTCTTAACAGAACTATTTCTTTTAAGATTAAACACCACTTAATATTATCGTGGAGAAAAATACTGTGAGGAAATCTGCACGCCTTAGATCTCCCCATAATTTTGTATAAGACACGTTAAGTCTGCAAACATGCATTGGTTAATGCAGCGACCTTCCTTAACCCTTCTCATTTTGAGAGGTTCTGTTTAACCAGTATACAGGTATGAAGAGAGTGATTTTAATTTCTGAATATTTAAAAATTTTATTTAGAATTATTTTACCAGCGTTGCTCCATTTGTAATCTTTGTACTAAACATTTTGTAACCTTGTACGAGAGTTCACTTGGAGTGTAACATTGGCGCTGAAACCGAATTAACTGTAGAATGAGTATTGACGTCACAATTCATTTTCGGGCAGTTGCCCTTGACTAAGGGCCATTAAACCTCACGATACGATAAATCAGCTCGCCGTCTGCCGACAAACACGTCGCAGCCAGCCAAGCGGAGGAAATGTAGTGTTGCGACCACGAACACATCGTTGACGGTTGTAAGCGTTGTTCCCAATGAATGACGCGCGTGGTTGCTAATTGTTATTATTATTATTATCAGCCTATTGACTACCTCGTTGGTCAAGTGGTTGCAAGTGTGCTCGCTGATCAAGATACCCTAGATTAGATCGTCGGATACTGATATATTTGATTGATTATGTTTTTCAAATTTGAAATATTCAGTTGTAGCGCGGAATCTAAATTTGTTCATGATGCGCCTTCTATTACAAAGCATGAATTTCCACTAACGAAAATAAAATTGAACTGTGATGTTTAAGTAAGTAGATTGTAAACTATCTAATGATAAGACCTAAGAAAAAGAAAGGTATAAAATACCATTAGGCATTAATCACTTTATTACAACCTTATTAAACAGGAGTACAATAAAGAGTTCATATAAATAAATAAGTATCTTGGTCAGGTTGTCTCTTTTTTCATATATAGAATCGCTTTTAAATAATCATTGAGTGTAAAAATCATTTAAGGACCACCTTATCGTATTCTACTCCTTATAGAAATCCATGTAGAGAGCTGATTCGTCTCCATATCTCTTTTTCCTTACCTCTGATTATTACGTTCTATTCCGTTTTCAACACCGTCGAAACAGACTCCAGAAACTGTTCTTGTGTATATTTGTAAAAATAATGTGAACATATTTTTATAAAAAGCAATTTAACGGTTCGATTCTAGAAGCTTCTAAATCAGGTTGCCGAGAACTGAGCATTATTTACTTAACTCATATAAGGAATGTTGAAAATTGAACATATAAAACATACAGTAATATTTTCTATAATTTTCTATATCTATTGGTAAAATTCCCGCACGTACGGTAAGCCTGTTACTTTTTTACTAAATAATTTATCAACGTGACTATGTTCCATTGAATACAGAGTAATTAATCAACCGTACTTGCTCCGATAAATCGGGGTAAGGCCGAGGTGCTAAATGAATTTCAGCCATCAATAACTTCACCAAGCGCATTGCGTTTTTACATTAATAAATTCTGAAGGTTTCGAATCACCTGGAAAAATGCCTCGGTTACCGGGATAGGTAAATCAATTCTTTCGGCTTAACTCAATAACTCCGTCCGTAATGGGATTACCTGATGAATCGGTCCATATGACGGAGCCTTTTCCTCCTTCTGGTCCGTCGTTTCCTTGTTTTATATTATCTCCAATTCTTAATGCGACCTCCATAGACAAATCTGAATACTTAATGGTTTTTATAAAAAACAATTTAATTTTGAAATAAAATATATTTATGCTTAAACATATGCTACTGTTATATCAAATAAAACGAAATGAACATAACTAACATTTTTGCATCTTTTATCTTTGAATACGACTTGCATTATTTCTTTTTTATTCTCTATAGAAATATAACATCCTTCTTGATATCGTGTCAAAGAATCATTATCTTTTTATGTACTGAGAATTTTAACCGTGCAGAATGGCCGTTATAAAAATAAACAAGTTAACAGCTTCAATTAAGTGATAGAAGGTCGACTTCCTGAACAGTCTTTGGGAGCAACGTCAATATAAAGTCCATTACGCCAGGAATATTATTTATCCAGGGGATGAGCGCGAAGCCGTCGGGCCTCGAGGCGTTACAAAAGTCGTAAAGAATAAAAGGGAATGTAAGCCCATAATGCAAAAAGTACTTAAGTGATATACTTAGTCAAATTGAATTTTTCTGTGGATAAAAAAATTAGGGGCGCCAAGTGTGTCGAAAGAAAGTTGGAAAGTCCCTGTTTGCTCGCTGGATTCTCCCAACATTTTTTTTCCATTAAGCTCGACCTTTTAAGATGTCGATTATCCACTTTATAGCTCCACGCTTCTCGCCCCACGACCGTCGGACATTATTTACTCTCAGTTATAGAGACATCGTTTTGTTATTTTTTAATACGACTTTTCATCTGGTTACTAGGATCATTGAGGTCCCAATTTATTTCCGTAAAAAATATATTAGAAGACGTAGTGCTTTTTATATAAACAACAACGACTGAATAATTTTTGTAATAATTTCACAAAATCTTTTATCTTTAATCCGAAAAGCATTATACTCGTAGGTAAAATATTTTGACGTATCACTTTTGACAGATATGACAATCGCTGTCTGTCGTAAATAAACAAATTGATGAGATTGGAAGTGATAGACGGTTTACAATGAATATAATTGCAGTTATGTACGGAGTGAGAGCGTGTGGGACTTTTATTCTTCTTCTTGTACTTCTCATTCTTTATGTTATATTGTTTTTCTTGAACAAAGAGTCATTGTACAATGTTAGGAATTTGCAAAAGTATTTGATGTATGATAAATTGCCCGCGAGTGAAATGGTAGAGATTGATAAATTAAAACTTAAGGTACAAGAATTGAATGCGAACTCCGAAGTACGAAACTACAACAGGTTTGGCGCAGTCAGAACGCGTACGACGGTCGTAGTCGTCCTCGTGCATCAAGACATAAGAAGACTACAGTATCTTATTATATCTCTCGCGCAAGTTCGGCAAATCGATTCTACTCTGTTAGTCTTTTCCCACAGCTATTACAGTGAGCATATAAATCGATTGATCAGAAGAATTAGTTTCTGCAAAGTAATTCAGATCTTTTATCCCCATTCTCTGCAACTTCATCCGGATAAATTTCCCGGTGTAGATTCTGAAGATTGTGCGAACGGAAGTCGAACTAGGAATATGACGTTTTGTCAGGAACGTGATGCGAAGCTGACAGAGCGCAAGCAACATTGGTGGTGGACAGCCAATTTCGTCTTCAGTCGCATGGCATGGTCGCATACACACAATGGACCCGTGATTTTTCTGGAGGAGAGTCAATACGTTGTGCCAGATTTGTTACACATGCTACAATACACTCAGCATGCTCTATCTTACTTCGCTCAAGTCGAGATTATGTCCTTCGGTGGAATGTCGACCAACAGTTTGGATACTCACCTGTTGACGTTAGAGTATTGGAGACCTGCATTCGATGCGGGGATGGCTTTTAATAAAACCACTTGGAAAAAGATTTTAGAGCTTTCTTCGTTTTACTGCATGTATGATGACTGTAGCTGGAGTTACTCGTTACTAAATTTGTTCAAGAATTTTCGAAACGGCAATATCAATATGGTGGCGTGTGCCGTACCAAGAGTGATCTCGACCAGACAGTTCGATGATTTAGATCGATCTGTCAAGGAAATATCCTCAGCTATATGGATGTCGCGCATATTTCCAGAAAAAGTCGAAGCTGTTTTTCTGTTTGGACCTGAAGGACGAGTAGTACGTGACATGAAGCCCCCGCCTCGTGGCAATGGTGGATTTAAGGACGTTAGAGACCAGCTGTTATGTCTTGATCCATTGACGACAACAACAGAAGACTATTACGCCGTGACGACAACATTGTCACCGTTAGAGTAAAGGCTATGACACGACCTACATATTTACAATATTGTGCTGCGTTAACGACCATGCCGAATAATTGTTATTGAAATACTTACTGTAAAAATGGGTATTAGGTGTGCATTTGCAAACTATAATAAGAGAAGGAAAAATTACAGATGTTTTTTAATTAAATATCAATAAAAGATTGAACGAATGAAGATTTGAGATGCTAGCCGAGAGACAGAGCATATTGATAAATTAATTAAATGTAACAATTTTAAATTGGGTGAACTTTTACGGGAGAATCAAATATTTTCAAATGTAAAAAGATATTGTACGGGTCGATAAACACATAAATGTTTTGGTGATTTTGTGTATTGCTATAAATCCAGCCTGTTGCCATGCCAAGCAGATATCAAACGGGATAATTTTATTATTATAAAACATTGTAATCATGGCATTCTCAAAATTCTCAGGCAGAATTTAATATAGTAATTTATGCGAGAGTTAATTTCTTTAGTGCTATTTATCATTGTTATTTTCATTAGTCTAAATACATCTTCTGTGGTAGACAGCTCTCTTTTGATAAGCTTCATTCCGTCTTGTTCTCTCCTTGATATATTTAGTTTCCGCTCGTTCGTTATTTGTAAGAAATTTATTCCATAAAATAATCCCTTATTATTGTTGTCCATCTATAATTATATGTAAAGTATTCATATTTAGAATGACTTTATTTACTTATTTCACGTTTACCTTTCACACCGTTTAGTAAATGTAAATGTGTATTTTATCAAGGGGACTCAGGAACATTTTATTGAAAGCTTATTTTTCGACACGAAAATAAGTTGCGAAATATGTACCGCA
>DWMF01001583.1:0-11235 GCA_018244815.1 Parelbella polyzona | reverse complement strand
GGAAATAATGTTATAGTCATGCAAAAAATTGAGGATTATCTAAGTATTGAAATGCACTTTGATAAGTGTACACTTATTATGGATGTGAATCGTGTACTTGTACCAACCAATTAGTACGATGACATTATGAGTTTGATGGTCAAAGAAATAATTATGGTGATTTTTATTCACACTTCATCTTTCAACTTTATACCATTCCACTATTATCCGTTCAACGAACCATGTATTTTTGTTTCATAGCCACGTATAATTTCATGGAAAACAAAGTCATCGAATCTGAATATAAAATTAAAACTGAATAGATGGATTGAATTCTAATAACACAAAAGTGAAAGAAGCCGGATCTCACAGAGGTAGAGATACCGCAATTGGCAGAACCTACTCAACACGGTTCTCCGGCATTGAGCAAGTATAGACCGATAATAAATGAACCAATGCTTGCTTTGATTTCGAAATATCCAATTCATTTCCGTAAACTTTTTGGAGCCGCCAACAACTGCAGACAAACCAGAACTTCTGGACATGTTCCCGATAATCCACATTTCCCTCTGCTTGCTTGCCATTTACAAAGCTAAAAAGTGCAGAAACATACAGTAGTAATGCCAATGATTTTGCTAGTTATGTATTTAATAATACTAGCCGCTTATCTAGATTCTGGTCTTTATGATTTTTATTTTTGGCGACAATGTTTATTATATTTATTATATTATAACGCTTAGTGCCTTACAGGGTACGCAAACAGCAATTTAAAATTCACAAGTAAATATTTTACTAGCATTAAACTCGAACTTTGCATTAAATAAAGCCAAAAATAAACATTTTCCGTTGTTTACGTGAGTTTACATAACATTTCGTGTAAGTATCTATTTGTAAGTATTTGGTCGCTACTTGTTGAGACATATTGTTGGTATTTACACTTGTACGGTTTTGTCACCTTAGCAAACATGACAAGATAGCTTTATAAATATGCCTAAGGGAAAAGTAGTACTAAAGGGCAAATAAAGGCTAAGACAAACAACACATTTCTAAATAAAATACATATTTTGTGAAACGATAAGGTTAAGCCGAGCATTATGTTATTACTTGCAATGCATTGACAGTTGACTGTGTTACCTTGAAAAATAGATGCCAGGTTTAAAAAAAAAATATACATAATAATAGTAATTTATCTCAACTCCGCCAAAATTGAGTCACCAAATATACCATTGTTTGCTCAGTACGAACATAATCGTTTGATGTAACCAGGAAATGGTTTAGAAAAGTGAATTTGAATGAAATAAAAAATATATGTGTGCACAGGGTAGTAACTACGCGCTAAGAGCAGCGCCTCCGCTTGTCCCCGTTTGTATGGCAACACTTGTTGTTTTCTTTTTGCACTTGAACAGCTCTCGGATGCGTATCAACGGCGCGGAGTGGCGGCGGGTGTAAATTGAAACACTTGCAAATTTACCCCATACATTATTCATATACCGAACACCCTCAGAGCGGGCGGGCCTGACAGTTTCAGTTGACGCACAAATTCAAAAAACTGAAGGCGGAATAAAGCAAAACCATATCATAGTTCATCGAAGACCTTAAGACAAAGAGAAAAAAATTCGCACTTTCCCTGAATATCGAATTCAGAGCGGAACCGAATAGACCATTGTCAAAAACATGAGGGTCCAAATAATTGTCTGAATGCGCCTCCACAAATCACACCCTGTTCTGGCAACTTCGTGGCGCATAAGTAAAGTGGGTCAACCATTATACGTCTAACAAATGGTTACCCCCGTCTAAGACGGCTTGTGCAATAAGGAGTCGGTTCAGAAACCCACAACCTGAATTATTCTGACCCTAATAAATTTGCCGAGTCAAACGGCCATTGTCAGACAAATGAGCTCCGAGACGTGTGCTGTTAGACATGTTTGAAAGCACGTATAACGACACCGAATTTAGTTCTGTGATAAATGACTCGTTGCCGATTTGTTTGGCAAACAATGCTATGTGTATTTGCCCTGCTGTATAAATACAGCTTGAGCGCGAGCGTCTATTAATTGTCATAAGTCGGCACAATTCATGTAATAATTTAGATGTGTACAATATTACAAGACTACTTCATTGAATACCTGCGCTTTGATATTTTTTGGCAATTCCTGAGATCACCGACTAGCACAATATTTTACATACACCTCTTAAATGACGCACGATTTCATTTAATACAAAGAGCACTAACTGCAAGTAAAATTACTTGCATCAATAAAATAACCTGTGTAGTAATTAATTATTTAACGGTATGTTTAATATAATTTTGGAAAGCATGTAAATATAGGTACACCTATATCTTGCTGTTGATATTACAATTATATAATATTCAAAACGGATATATTATACATATATATATATTCTAATTTCACATAAGTATGAGTTATATAAATATCTCTTAAGACACCAGTACAGTAGTTGTATTGAATTCCATACGCACTAAAACAATGAGAGCCAGATTTTATATTAAAATTATGTAGCTCCAGCGTTTGCGTTACATTATGTAACTTTTCATAAACTTCTTATTTACCCAAACCGTTACTCAACAGTGTGGACAGTCAATGAATCTATCAAGGTGATAAAGAGCAATAGGGAAAAATTTTTGTTAAGAGCCGTATGGCTTTTGATTAACTTTTCGGGGGATTTCCAAGTTCAATTTCTAGAAATATATTTAAATAACTTGTCCCAATTTTAGGACACACGTATAAGCTTTAAGTACTTAAACATGCACTATCACCATTTCAAAACATAATTTTTTTTTTCTTTTTTATGTTCATTTTAGCACCAATTCAAATAATATTCAAGTTAGACAAAATATATAAAGAACCCACATTTTATTCGTTAATTTACAAAACACATTTACCTTGGAGAGTTTAATGTAATTTCTTTCTCACCAAGGCGTTTCCTCAAATAAATTACAAGTGTAAAATTCACAACAACAAAAGCGAAACAACAAAAGCTTCGCGGCTCGCAACATCCGGACGACCCTCCCGAACTCACCAGCCTGATTACGGATTTCCGAACAAGAAAAAGAAAAAAATACCCAACACGTTTATAACCAAGTGTTCCCAAACAAACCATTGTCGAGCTCTCAATAGAAATATGAATTGGAAAGGACTTGAAGAAGTTCAGTATTTAGACGAGAAAAAAAAATTAAAAATGTTAATCCTATTCCGAGTTCATATTCTCTATGGAACATTTTCTTGATAAGAGGACATTGATGTGATACTCGACGTAATCGAATAGGTCGGGTTGAGGGGTGTAGTGCTTAAGGTAAAGATGAAATCTAGGATCCTTTTGTGGTTTAGCGTTTGAAATGAGATTGGGAGTTGGTGCTGGTGGCGGAGGCGTCGAAGGGGCGGGCGATCGTGGTAACATAAATTGATCGTAGCCTTCTTTCGCCGGTTTCACCTTTCTCCACAAGAAAGGTTTCTTATGTTGAGATCCATGATGTGTTGTTATATGTCGTGTATTAGCTTCCTTTTCCATCGGCAACGTGAGTTCATACATTTCAGGTAACGATAAATACCAATAATCTACGCCATTTCCAATAATCGGAAAGAGCCTTTTATTAGAAAATCTTGGACGATGTTTCCTGACGAACTCCTCGTACTTTCGTTTCAACCGCTTCATATACTCAGTGTAATGGATTGATTTGAGCAGCTTTTCGAATTCGGACAGTTCGTTTGTAGCTAGCTCTGAATATACGCCAGAGCATACATACGTTCTGAGCAGATGATGTAATTTAAATACTACAAACGCAAGCCATTTTCGGGCTTCCTCTTCTAAGATTCTCAGGTCATCTGCCCGACTTCTGATTCCAAATTCGACAGCTTCCGCCGCTCGTCTTTCACCGCGTTCTTTAATTATCGCCAGCCATTTGCGATATGAGCGATAACAGAAATTAGTGCGCCTCGAGTAATGGCCGCGCCAAAGAGCCTGAAATTTTAGTTCGATAACTCAGTAAGAAGATAAAGTTCTTTATTTAATACGACCGCGCTGTATCAAATCTCTGTAAAGACTGGTTCTACTGAATACTTTATACATGAACAAAGTTGAAAAGTCTAAATATGTATCCACCTGAATCCGTCTGGCAGCTCGCGCGTAATGTCTGTGATGCTTATTCCGTACAGCACGCCTCAGAGCCGCCCGATAGGCTTTGCGAGCTCGGTGCATTCTAAAGGCACACTGTATTGTAGTAGCGTTCTTCGACAGCCAAGCTACGTGTTTCCTGATCAAATATCCTCGCATCATGCGCTGCAATAATAAATCTGCGAGAAATCGCTCGCGCCGACGCCTCTCGCTTAAATCTGCACGTTCTTGTAACTCAGCGTAAAAATCTTCAGCTGAAGGTAAAAGATTGTGCACTGTTGCCATTTTAATATCACTTTAAGATTATTTCACCTATGACATTGATTTAACGGCGTTCCAAATGCTAGGTTGTCATGTATGTAACTTTTTTTAATGGTTGCAAACAAAATTAATGTTTTATGAAGCCGATTCTGTAACAGGTTTCATAACAAACAGATCTATTTCAATAAAAAACCTTCCCCCTTATTATTCTAATGACGTTTTTTAAGCGCTTTCGAGAAGGGATGGTAATAAGTTCGGGTTTTTTTTTTATTTATATCCTTAAGCGAGGCGAACCGCTTGCCCATTTCGTTATGTTCCCCCAAGCAATGATACAACGAGTTGTATTTGAAGAGTTCTCCCCTGAACCCACGCGCAGGTGGGCTCGTGTGAGACATCATGAATAATTCAACAATCAAAACGGCTAGGTGTGTATGCCTGTTTATTTATTTTTCCCAAAAAATTATGAGTAATTCTCGCATACATTTATGCATTTCTTGTAAAGTGAAAACCCGGACTGAGGGTATACCTTTTTCGTAAAAATTAATTAATATGGCCGAAACGTATGTTCGGGGGCTGTATTGCTAACGTGATATGGTACCTTTTATTCAGATGAGCAGGCGAAGGGAGAATAAAATTGCGCGCTAAAAGGATAAAAATAAAAATTTCTTCTTTGTTTTTAAGTCGTTAACAACTCTTTTTAAATCAACTTCTCTTAGAAGTGGATGGTAAATAATTAATAATATACCACAGCGAAGCATCTCGCTGTAGGAAAATAATGGCTATAGTGAATTTTTAAACGGCGCTCCGTTTAGCGGTAGGTTGCAATTAAAAAGTAAATTCGGATAAGGAAACGTACTTAAGAAGGCAATAAAAAAAGAATGAAAGTGGCAGGAAGCCGGTAACATCGCGGATAATTTGCTTTTCCTTTTCACCTGAAGTTTTTCCGACTTTTTATACTGACGTCGTATTTAGTAGACATTAAACTAATTTATCCGTGCCTTTATGTATAAATTACAATAAATGTCAAGTTGAGAAATGCTCAATGAAATATAGATTACGTTTACTACGATTTTATTATTTTTTGCTTAGGGATAACTTCTTTTGTGAGAATGTAATTAAGTATTCTGTGCAAGGCTAAACATCCATATGTATAATCATCTTTACAATACTGTATTAAGAGCCTCCTCATTTAGAAATAGTTATAATAGAAATAATCGATACGATAATCCTATCAGAAACGATTATCCTATCCAAAATTAATTTTTCTTCAACCATTACGTACACCCCTTTCCTCTCCTCTACGGCCTATCCCCTTCCGCCCGGCGCAAACTCGCTCTTCTCTCCGCTTCCTCTAGCTCCTCTTTTCTTTTTTCAAAGTGTAATAATATTTTTCGACAATACACCACAGCCGACCACATATAATTATGTAAGTATACTCCCCTAAATCTACTGACGTAAATCCAAACTGCCCATGTTTAGAGACCGTTGCTATGGTAACCGTTGTTATGCTAACCGTTGCAGTTTCTATTTAGAAATTTGATTATAAGTTAGTTGTATTAGTAATTTTTGGTGAATTATTGAATTATTTAATTTAAAAATATTAATTTTGTTATAAAACGTAAATTCACGCCTTTAATCCCCGAAGGGTAAGGCAGTTGACCGTATACACGCCCACGTTTCACTAGTTACGTTTATGTCCCATGGAATAGGTAGTCAGCCTTTTACCCTACACCGGGCACAGCTCTGGAGCTTTTTCTATTAGTGACTCGGCGTCTGGATTCCGAGTCAAAATCTAAGTAATGACAGATATTATGATTAACTGACTCATCTTCTGAACTCATAGATTGTGAACAACAAAATACTATATAGGTGCTAAGTCTAACAATTTTCAATTCGACTACCAAGTTTTGAACTCAAGTATAATTCAATTATTTTACGTCTAACGGAGCGGGCGGGTATCAGCTAGTAATAAAATATATAAGATAATTTGACGTCATAATTGTGAACGATTATACGAGTATGTATAATCAACGCTTACCACAAGAAACATTTAGGTGCCAGCTCCAGTACCGGGTCACCTTCATCCTACCCTCACTGACCAGCTATTTTTATCCAGTAAGTTCGGTTAAATAATTTTTGTTTGTAATATTATTTTCACATGTCGCTATTAATCAAGCAGCTTGTTCCAAGCAATTAGAAAATAAGTATTGTTGTGATTTCCTAAGAGGACACCCGTTTCCAGCAGTGAAATAACAGAAAGGGTTGTATAAAAAACGTATATACATATGGTATATATCTACATACATATGTATTCGTGTAACAGAAAAAACGAGTTATTCAAAAGTGATTTTGTGCCATCGGTCGCAATTCAATCAAACACGTAAGTGACGCGTTTTGCGCGGCGCTTACGACCTTCTCGCCGCACTACTCGCCGCTCGTCCTCGTTGATTGTTACATTTTCGCTTCATGGAATTTCAAGTACTCAATTGACAACTATTCTGACTGTTTCACTTTAAAAATGTTGTTTTGCAGCAATAATAACCACAACGTTAATACTCGTGAGGATCTCTTAAACCTTCTCGTAGTGCCGTTGTAAAACACAATATTTATAGCGGCCGGCATAAATTACTTTCAAGCTTTTTTACTTAATTCGCTTTTAATGTACCCTATAATACACTTTCGAGTTTACTTTCACAGAATTCTAAAAATGCTAGTGTTCTAAGCAGCTAATAGCCTTTTAATAGCTGTTTCAGACCTTAATGAGAAAATGTTACTTTAATATCTTTGGCGTGACGTTACGAAGGGTATTCTTTTCTACGTTTAGTTTTAAAACCGGGGCAATGTTTTTATTCCTGCCTTTTGTACACTTTTTACGTAATTATATACATATTTATGTTTTTGTCAATATATTGATTTCATATTACTAAATATTCATTTCCACCCCTTTGGTAATATCATGTAATTTAATTACATTTTAAGAGATCTGCTAAAGGAATAGGTAGGTATTCATGCTGATCAGTTGAATTAGTAATTGCTTTTAAAATATGACCCATGCAAGTGGTTACTTACATATGACAAAGAAATATAATAAATTAACGAAACTTGCATAATAATTATAACATTAAATTTCAAAACAGTAACGAAAATATTATGTGAAGAATTAATTTAATGTTAGTTTCCACAGTAGGCGGCAGGCCTGTCTTGTGCGTGTTTCACTCATACACAGTAATATAACCTCGAGCAATTCAAATGACGTTTATTAAACTTTTAAAGAAACCATTTCCATTTCTTCTACATACATGTATCCTATCATACAACATATTTAAAAAAAAGAAAGGAAGGAAAGAATTAAAACGTTTATTCAAGCAAAAAACCCGCAAATAATAATGTATAAACGTTTTATTCAATCTAACTTATACCTATGCTTACATGTAATACGTAACAAACGAAAAACAAAGAAAAACAATTCTTTTGAAAGAGCATATTTGATATACCGGGTTTTTCGAACCGAAGTGACAATAATTACTTGTTTGACTTATTTCCAGTGCTAGAAACGACTGCGATAGTATCGGATTCTATGTATGTATGTATGTATTTCTACTGCTCTCCACTGTCGCTAATGTGCCAGTCGTACATTATTTACACGGCCGCCCGGAACGATGACTGTGATCACGCACCATTGGCCAGAACAATCAATGATTCCCTTTGATTAAATTCCCAATTCGAACGCTGATTACAACAAATTACTGACGCTTTGTAATTTGTTGCCGCAAAGCCTCTCGTGAGGAAGTCATTGTGGATGGATGGAACGACACACCAATCATTTTATATTGTTTAAAAAGATTTTTCTCGTTGTGCTTTTTTCACGTTATACACATTTCTATTCGATCTCCATTAATACACAATACAATAAATGAAAAACAAACATCGATTTTCACAATTATTATAATTGTAAGAATTGATTTATGTTTTTCATTTATTGTTCAATAGGTATCCGTTTCTATTAGAAGGTATTTGTGAAAATGCCATGATATCATTAAGCATTTTACTATTTCTTACCATTCCACCGTTCCACTGTTGCACACGGGTCAACTGTTATAATAAGAAGGATTAAGGACATAGTCTGCCACGCTGTACGAAGATTGGCACACTTCCTTTATTCATATACGCATATGTGACAGAAAAATGTAAACGAATACTAGAGTGTGGAGCAGCGATTGCAAATTAACTTCTAATGAAATAAAACTTAGACGCGTAATGTTCGGAATTTTCTCTCGCCGTAGAGAACTAAAACGCTTTACTAATTAGAGTTACACGCCTCCCGAGATGCTGCAATGCAGTGTTTGAAGTAATTTTCAGTAATATCCTTAAGTATACGTCCGAGCGTCTATTAAAACGGGCTGCTTAGGACTGCACATTCAAACCCTCCTGCAGATAATATGCTTGCGTAGTAATTATTAAGTGTTGCTGTTCGTACAAAAAGAATTTTCTTTTCCTGACTTAAAGCTCACTCAATTATTCGATTGGCTACCATTAGTGGAGTTTCATCATAAGCTTTCTATGTCCTGAAAAGCATGTAAACAAACTGATCTCGGGTACTATAATTATTTGCCTGTATATTTATAATGTTTACGAATTGATTAATTGTAATTATCGTTTTCCTCTGCCCCCTGGTTCTGTTTGTATCTATTTACGAGTATGTCTTGTAACCAAATATCGTCTAATGGATATGTGTCTTCTCGGTGGATAAGAAGAGCAAGACCATAAGATGATAATGATAATGATAAAGTCTGTAGAGAGATATAACACAGCTGCTTGACGAACCTCGATGAATACATTTAAGCATTTGTAACTTCAATATTACTGAAACGTTTCCAAATATTAGAAATTCTTACAATTACATGTGATCTCAACCGACGTGTGTAAGTATGTACATTATCAACAGTCTCTGTGTGCCTTTATACTTCCTTCCGTAAATATGTCGCATAACTTGTTTAACCTTTCTTTGATAACAGACAACCCGCTCACAAAGAATTCCTTTCGAAAATATGCGTTTCGAGAAAATTATAAGTATTTCGTATAAAATAAGGCCTCGTTTTCTTCGTAAATATAACTCACGCCTGGAAACTCATATCTTGGAAGTGATGAGGGGTGACTCCTAAATTCTTTTACTCGACCCGGTCACCTTTGACCTACTCGCTGCATCACGGGCGAGAAACGATAAGTGATGGACTACTTCATATTTTCTTAAAATGTAAAGCAGTTTATCGCATGCGGTTTTTGTCAAGAGACAAAAATGCCATTATACTCGTAGATTGTATTTTTTGTCAACGGACAAGTGTATAGTTATTACAATTTTCTCCACTAGTGGTAGCTTTACATAAAATTTTGGTTAGTAGGTTCTTAGTTTTAATACTATGGGCGGCATCTATAAAAAGTTTTGCTGAATCCGTGGCGTTATTGGAGATATGTATGTATTTCTATAATGAGATTTGGCATGGGCATAAAAAACAACTTTGGCAAATTTTTTTAACGGTCGCTGTTTTTATAACTATAAATTAATCTATAATTAAAATTAATTAAGCAAACGTAAATCATGAATTGTGTTAAAGTTATTTATGTTAGTTAATAAATAAATACATGGGATAATAAACAGAACGTAAATGAAGAACATTTCCGATATAATTACTTACTTATATGTTATATTTACGTTGGACTGGGATCTCGTATAGAAGAAATATAACACATACCTCTGCCCCGAGTAACTTGGAACGCGCCGTATTGCGAAGTGTCGCCGTGAAACACACCTAAAACTTTAGCCGCTTATGCGAACCTAATAAAGTTAAAAAGAAATTTTTCGGTAACTTCGAGTCATTGTATAATTCAAGAGCGATTATGAAGATTACCTCCTCCCATTACGACATATTACGCGTTTTGTTACAGCTTTTGTGCAAATTAATTTTATTAAATGTATGCAAACGTTTTTGATGAAAGTGGAAGCACACATAATCACTATACAATATTATCAATTATAATCATGTTTAATTCATATTGTGAATTGAGTAAAACTAAGACTATCAACTTCTTTCTTCATCCTACGATTTGATAATATTACCTCAAAAAGTGTCCGTTTTCGTGAACTAGAGGAGTACAAAATTCCGTGATATATCTACCACACTATACCGAACCAATTACCATAATCAACATAATAATCATCAGCTCTTCTTTAGTTTCTTTGTGGCTTGTCGTTAATATTCCTCTCAGAATAAAAAGGGTTAAAACATAATCATAAAGGTTAAGATATACGAGTAGTTACGAGTAAGACCATTTTGGGTAAATGCGTAATGACTTATGTCTTTCCGAATAAATGTGATAATACTGAAACAAAGACAAAATGCACCGACGCACTAACGAAAGCGTTCGAATTCAGCAGTAATGCGACAATCCAGCTATTATAACATAAAACATTGCTTCAAGCCTCTTAAGTGTAAAGTATTCAATAGCGCAGATGACAACAAGAACACGAGAGCTCTTTAAAGAGAAATGCCAGCGTTTTATGGAATTTTTGCGAAATAATTTCTCTACACACATATTTTTAGACGAAGCGTCATTAAAAGCTAGTTCTCAAATTTAAATGTACTCCAGCTCGAGGTGAGAATTTTAAAAGAGCAGCTTAAGGAAATTCTCATAGTCGTTGTTAACGAATATTTAAATTACGTGTGTATTCTTCTCTGAACTGGATGTTTCTGGACTTTGGGTGTTTTATTTTATATTAATAGGCAAGGCAAACGGGCAGGCGGACCACGTGATGGTAAGTGGTCACCGGTTTTGCCTGCCTTGAAGGAATTTTTTCACGCTCCC
>DWMF01001582.1:0-11235 GCA_018244815.1 Parelbella polyzona | reverse complement strand
CATCTATTCCATGGGACCTAAACGTAACTGGTGAAACGTGCGAGTGTATTACATTCCTCTGCCTACCCCTTCGGGGTACCCCTTCGGGGTACCCCTTCCCCTTCGGGGATTACAGGCGTGATGTTACGTAAAGATTTCTTTACTATTTTTGCTTTCTTCTACGTTTCATTAAAATTCTGTAATTATAAAAGTAAAATTGAGAGATTTGACATTTTTAAATAAATCGAAACTTAACTTCATGATTGTCATCCCCGAAGCGGGAGACAGAGGAGTGTAGAACACTTCCACGTTTCCAGTGCCCAGAAAGACCACTTTCCGGTGCCCAGAAAATCCACTTTCTCTACCAAATAGATAAAATGTTGACTGAAAGTCAGAAGTCTCCAAAAACGACGTGTAAGTATGAAGAGAGTAATAAATATAAAAGAAGCGAGTCATGTCTATAAAGATAGATATTTATTGATAAAGATTCATCTATTGAAAGATAGATAACAATTGTTATACATCTAAATTGAAACATGATAATTTTAAGAATTTTCACTGAATGAAATAAAACGCCGATAACTAGTTTCCAATGTAGTCCAGAAACCACTTACGTTTATCGCGCTGAACTCTTTCAGTGATATAGAAAGCATTTAAAGCGATAAGACGAGTGGAACGAAGTGTTTACGACTGCGATTGAAAAACTAACTTCCTGAAAACGATTAACTGGAGTTTAAAGTAGTTTTGTTAAAAGGAAAAACTACTGAGCTTTTAAATGTTGACAATAGTTTACGGTCATTAAAGACCCGTTGACTTTTCTGAGCGCTTAATTAGAAAAGTATTTCACTTAAGTCGTCTCGAGTTTTTTTGTAACTTGAATACTCTAATAACGTATTATTTTATGCACAATGTTTGAATGTTAATTCTAATGTCTACCCCGTATGGAATATATCGTGACGATATGGTAATAATAATATTATTACTAAGTTCTAGATATCGGTGTTTTAACTGTCAATGCATTTCTCATAAGGGATTGCCATGGTGCTTAAAAAGGACACGTAGGGTCGGGTCGGGAACTATCCTTTGATGGGTTGCTGTCGTAATGGCGGTCAGACCTTGGGAGTTATTAAGTCCCTTTGAGTTGCCTTATGAAATATTTATGCGGTTGCTACGTGACGATCCAGGGAAATTTTAATAAAGGATCTCATTATACTTTTTTATATTAATACGGCTAAGGATAATTGAAATCTTGGCTTTATGAACGGAGGGCGGTTTCCTTGTAAGTGCGTTGTGGCTAAATAAAAGTTTTAATATGCAATTATTGTGCATCGTGCCCCAGTAGAACCGCTAACGGACTTGTTGCAATTACATGTATTTAATAGATTTTTACAAGGTAGGCAGAGAGGAATAAACATTTCGCTTGGCCGTTGTTAAATATTATCGTTGAGAGAGTTATGAAAAGTATGTATATCATTTGTTATCAGAATGTGATGTTTGTGTAATATAAAAACTATAAAAGAGTTTAGTGTCTTTTTGATACTGTCTATACATTGTGTGTTTTTTGATACAATGAATTATGACCAGATATGGTTATATAAGTACAGTTGATATGAAAAAATTTCCGTTACAAAGCGAGCAGACAAAATTGACTTAACATATAAGCAACCATCATCTTGATATACGAAGACAAATACACAACCTCTGTTTGATGAGCGGCGCGATATCCCGCGATAGATACCTTTTATGTTCCGGCTTTATAGCCGGGAGATAGTGTTGGGAATGTGGAGACGATTTTGTAAAAATATATAAATATATGTACTATTTTTTTATGTCATAGAGGAGAAAAGCTCTATTTATGTGTACTATATTTTATAAATTAAATATATTTAATTAAAATGAAATATTAATAGGTGTCGTTTATTTTTTATTTTAAATGAAAGCCGCTTTTATAGTTATATCTATACTAAGTTAATTTTTTCGTATTTTATTTCTAAATACGTTACTATTCACATTACTGTCTTACTTTGCAGAGCAAAAACTTCGCTTACGCAGTGCCTTGCACATTGAAATAATTTCTTTGAGAACTTTAAGTCCAAATCATAATAAGTATATAAATAAATAGAAAAAATAAAGTTGATTTTGGGTCATTGTGGCCATTTAATTTGTGGCATTTTAATTTGTGGCATTGTTCCTTCCACATTTAATAGGTATTTATGTACATAGTAAAAAATATACATTTTAATTTCGTCGATGCGAAAATCAAATAACAAGTGGCAAACGACATTGCGTAGACGACTAGCACTAAAACCGAAGTCGTAAACAAAAGCTAGTTCTAGATATACAAATGCTTATTTTGACGAGTGAACCCTTTCTGTGGCGTTATTGCTCTTTGGGGAGGGGCTCAAGTGATGGTAATATATGGAGGGGTTGTAGAGGCATTTTTCATCTTGAGGGAGCTCTGAACGTGAGTACCTGCCTTTTTATTTACTTCGGCAAATTGTTGAGACGGGTGAGAAGACTGCTTGCTACCTGTGTTTGTTTTATGCGTATATTTTACTGTCTTTTTTTATGCAGTTCACTTCTTTTTGTAGTGTGCTGTAAACGATTTACATTGTGCATTCTATAGGTGTACGTGATGAACGAGCGATTGTGATTGCGCAGTGTATTATGAATATACGATGGAGATCACATACCGAATTGTATTTTCATTTGTATTATCATCAGACTATCTCAGTTCAGTGTTGAACATAGTCCTCCTTTCAAAATCTGGTGTTTTCCCGTAATACCTGCGCTAGGCTTGTGGGTTAAGGATCGTAGAGCACTGCATCTTGCGTCGCTTGCACTATAAATTATTTTACGATATGAATACAGAGGAATGTATGATATGATTATAAGTGATATTACATTGAATTCAGATGTCTATTTAAAATGCAGACCATAGTAACTATATCTCAGTGCCATTTAAAAGTGTTCTGTCATATTATATTTATATTAGACTACTATTATCTTAGAAAATTAAACAAAACTAAGAATTAAATTGTATTATTAAAATACACTATTGAATACGTAGTAACCGTAGGCCGTATCGCCATCCAACTCGAAACCGTATCATCCTCACGGTCTTCAAAAATGGGTGGTAAATGAAAATTATTTTAGTCTCTGAGCAGTCTGTAGTAAATGTACTAGAGGAGTCTTTTAGCACATTACTCTTGATAATTGTGCCATTAATGGTGAAATGGTCGTTCAAATTCTATTAGTATAATCAAATCTCTATAATTCTTCTTTGTTATTGTTAATTTATCATTATGGTTTGCGTGACTGACTCTACTTTCGGTGAACTGGATAGAGGAATTAAAGGACAAATAAAATATTACAATTAATGTCTTTCTTGACCGTCAATGCCTTCAGAGGGCAATCTAATTATGAAAAAAAAAACAACTGAAAAATAAAATATGTCTATATTTTTGACATATACATTTTCTTCATCATTTTCGCTAATGGGATAAAATAGTAATGTATGGTTAAAACAATTTTTTGATTTTTAAATTGATAATTCTATATGCCTACAATATTGAACAACATATTTATAGCAATTAGTAGAACACTACAAGTTTCATCACAGTGCAGTAATAACAGTGGAAACCGTACTGAACGAAGGGCGATAAGGTTCTTCAACTCCCTTTATTCTACTCATGGGCACAAGACAACTGGTTCAACTAAGTGAATCTGTTTATATCTTATTTTTATACCTGTCATTTTGACTTTGATTAGTGAATTTTTCTACTTATCCGAGAAATATCTGAATTAAATATCGTTTTACAAATCTACATTTTTTTCAAAGTGTAGCCTTTTGACTATATATACACATTGTTAATTCGCCACTAATTCTATAAGGTCGGTCTTTCCAAGTCTTTGCAGAGGTAACGGTTGTTGCACAGGAAGTCGTTAATATACTTGCGTTATAGCGAAGTTAATTACGTCATGGAACAAGTGACGAGGTGTATGACAAGGGAGCGCGTGTGAGCGATGCGCGATGGAAATCAATAGCCGCTCGAGATAGGGCACCCTTCTCGCCGCCTGCTTTTAGGGACAACGGCGGCCGTGGAGATGGAGAGCGTGATATTTAGAAAAAAGACAGTTAATGATAAACCATAGATTTCGTGAGTGTCTATATCGTGTAGTATCATTGTTAAAAAACAACGAATTTTTAACTATTCAACGCGTCATGTCATCTAAATATGTTAAAACAATTAGTGTTACGTCAATTTGACACATTTCATATTTAGTAAATGTCTATCACTTAGTAACCATGTATTTCATGTTTTAATAACATGAAACATCTGAAATTTACTGTAATTCACCTTTAAGACATTTTTTCGAGTGCGCGTCACTGTACTCTACATAGAGGCCGTGGCGGTTTTTCTTCCAATAGTTAATAAAATTACAAATTCGACTCCACGCTATCCATTTCCACCCCACATATCCATCTCTTCTCCCACTTTTAAATACAACGGGGACGATCCGATAACCGCACGCCGTCACAAAATAAATCTATATGGACGCACACAAGCACGCTCACGAATATGTATACACACATGCATACGAGTTATTAGCACACAAGCAAACTGTTATTCATTTATGAGTTTGTTGATCTCGTGTTAATATACATACATAAAGGATATCCTTACATACAAACAAGGTTATATGGTGCTGAATGTATTTAAGAGGTTCTAAATGAATTTTATGAGACAAAAACAAAATTACCCCAACCCTTTCAGAACATCCCTGTGTAACAAACATCTTTCATTTTTTAATCCGATAATTATCGTCGTCATGACAACCTTTATCGTTTCATTATTGTTCACTAATTTCCCTGTAAAATAGGATGGGTAAGCCGATAAACTGCCCCACTGATCAACCTCGGGTTAGCGGACTTCAAATTAGACTAGTTACTTGTTAAAACAATTTAGGTTTCGGTTGGAATAGTGTCATAAGTTCTCAGGAGTAGCAACGCGTCTTGCCGGCTACGTTCTTAATTCTTCTCACTCTGAGCTGAAAGCGAAGATCAATGTCCGGTAGTAAAACAATCTTATTTACACAATGTTTATGTGTTAACTTCTAGTAACTAGAACACAATGTGGTTATGTGACAGTAAGCTATACCTAAGTGTTTAACATGGCAAAACATTATATTAGAGACGTTTTAAAGGCTTTCTTTATATTAAAATGTGTAGATTTGGTTGACTAATTAGCGCTTGCTAATCAGTACCCTGTCTGCTCAGGTATATAATGATTCAAAATTTAATATAGAATTTATTAACACTTTTTTACGACACTCAAGGAATTATATTTATAAAAAATATCACGAATGAAAAGCGATATCGCAAAGAAAAAGCACATTAAGCTGAAATAAAATAAAATAAATTACTCAATTTATAAGTCATCGACAGACTCCGGAAAGTAGCAGTATCACCAATAAAAATCAGCAATTTATTTTCACTACGGTGAGTCGTGAAGAAATATCGATTTGTAGAGATAGCATCGAGAATCAATTTTTGAGCGATTCATTCGAATATTTCATTAAATTTGTTCTGCCATTTCTGTATTGTCACGCCGGAAACTAAGTTATTGCAACTCATCGAATAGAACTTTTTCGGTATAATACTTTGTGGTGGTGATATACGAGTATGTACAAGTAATAAAGTCCCCAGAGACTTACTGAACGCATAATCGTAGCTCAGCTGGTATTCTCCTAATCTGGGGTATTTCTTCTATATCCCTCACTCTCTTCATACAAGCACCTCCGTATGGTAATTAAATGTTATTGCATTAATTTATTCTTATAATGTAAATATTAATTCTTTGGTTTAATTGTCATAGTCCATATTTGTAATGACCCTTTTCATGTATAGATACTGTGGTTATAGTGAAAAATATCTAAATATATAATTGAGGTATCTACGGCACCAAAACCCAGTGTAGCCGAACATAACGTATAGCATACGGTGTAGAAGTTCATGGCGTAGCGCTGCACGGTGTATCATTGTTACGTGTAGCGTTTCACGGTGTAGCTCTCCACGTTGTAGCATTTCACGGTATAGCTAACGTATCTGTCACCATGCTACATATTGTATTATGTGTGAGACCGATCATTAAATTGTGACAAATATAGTATAACTGTTTATATTTCGTCATTTCATAAACAGTATCGAATCTTGTAATGATTGATGCGATGCGATCTTATATCGTAAGTAAAAGGCGATGCACTGAAATAAAATGAGCAAATTTAGAAATGTTTATTAGTTTCAACTTTGAAATGTCTTAATACAATTGACTATAAAATAAAACAAGATTTTTTGCGCGACGGTAAATAAAACTACCATCGTCAAGTCATAATTATGATAATTGAAATTCGGTCCCTAATTTGCATTTTGCCACGACAGATAAATAAACTCGGTTATATCTTTACTTAGATCGTCGTGGCACCTATGAATGGGCGAGTAACCATGGATCGACCCGCTGCCTTGGACATTTCACCCTTACAAATTGAAGGTCGTTGAACCATGGGACACCCCTGATATAAGGGGACTAGTGTCTTTTCGCACTTCTTTTTTTTTATTTGCATGGACTGCGATTTTTTACGAGCTCCAAGATTTGTCTTGAACTTCGGAATGAATAAAACAAAGCTTTTACCACCATGACCTTCGGTTTCGGCAGGCGGACGTTTGACGTTAATAGAAGGCGCTCATTTTTACAGATAGTTTCGATCAATCCAATGATAATAAAGTTGTAACAAATTTTTTATTTATGACCAGTCTTTTACTGATATTTCATACCACATATATACCTATTTGAAGTCAGGTTCAAACCATCATCGACTGATAAATATGCAGAATATATCCTGATTATTGATAAGAAGTGTTTTATATATTTGCAAGATATATGTTCAAAGTAATCTTAATAAACTGTATATACAGATCGTTAGCAAGGATTATATTTTTGTACCATATTACAATACATACAAGTGCTACAAAAAGAAATCTCTCCAATAAATAGGCACCACCTTCCAAATCTCTTAGCGTTTTCCTTTAAGCACCCACGTACCTAATTCCGGGGAAACATTAAAGCAGGGGATTGACGTCACTCCCCCGTATCCCGTACGCATTGTGTTTAGAGCCGTGCCGCGGGGAGTTATAACGTTAGCGAGGGCGCTTAACTTAGAGGTCCCGAGACTCGTCTATATGTTACCGACGGTAAATTGAGGCAAGTCGGCCAGAAGGGCGTCGGAACAGCCACTGCAACTGACTTGTCTTTACCTTTTTATGCGCTAACGAGATGTGTTGTTACGGGAACAACAGAGTCTAATTTATGTTATTCGTATAAGAGGAAAGCGTGTTCATTCTTAACGTTTGTTACGTTATTAAATATGTGTTGTTGCATTATAAGGTACATAAACCTCTTTTTCTCTTAGAAAAACGGCGGGTGAAAGAATTATAGGAATACAAGATCAATAATATGTAAATTGTTCTCAACAATTCATATCGGGTGACTTGTGTGTAGGAAGGGTGACGAACGAAGAAGTTCGTCAGGTTTAAAAGTATACAGATATTTGGAAGTGAGTGTAACCTAAATGTGTAAAGGATCCGACTTGACGATTTAATAATTTGTTTTTGTCCTGTACCGGACTTTAATTTTATTTGATAAAAACCGTAAACTTACTAACTTAATATTGATAATAACACAATTTCTCAGTCCAGACCAGTGAACTACTTCGCTCCTTTGTATTCCACACGTTATATATTGAGTGTCGACAGGTAGGTGGTGGATTTTTGAAACCGGAAAGCTTTCACATGGCAAATACAGATTAGTTCTTCTAATAGAGATTTTGCATAAGCCATTTATATGTATATTGTTTTTATGTAATATTTAAAAAACAGATATACAATGTAATGTAGATATAAATATGTAGGTGGCGAAGGAGATCAAGATACCAAGTTGGATTAAATAGGTTAGATACTGATTGATAGGGGAGTTAGAGATGTCTGAAACCGGGGCATACATACGAAGAGAGTGAAGTCTGTATGTAGAAGAAGTGCGTCACGTTTTTAAGGATAGAGCTGTTTGAGTCTCAGTGCTTTCTTCCCACCTCGTAAGGGATTTGGCGATATGATAACATAATAACAATGAATGTATACAAAAATAAATAATAGAAATAATAAAAAACGTACTCGTATATAACATTTATATATTCGAGATTCAATTTCTTCTGTCTTTCGTACATTTCAGTTGCCCTTGTATACGCACGATCAAAATTCCAAGAAACCGTTGAAGCGCGGGATTGACGTCACTCCCCTGTATCCCTAGGGCGTTGTGTTCAAAGCCATGCCGCGGGGAGTTACAACTTTATTGAAAATGCTTTTACACTATAATGATTGACTTGAGGCGATTCGTTAATAAGGTTCGTCGCTAATTTCAAAATTAATACACGTATAAAATTAGATGTGAAATTAATAAACGTGATAACACGTTTGTAATAAACAGAGGAGTGTAGTCTACTTCCACGGTTGACCAGTTACGTTTACCTCCCACATAGAACAGGTGGTGAGCCTATTGCCATTCACATAGCACAAATTAGGACTTCGTGACACTGACAGGAATTTCCAGTTAAAAAAACCCAATAGTACCTCAATTCAAATCTGGGGATCTAACCCAGGACCGGTCGATCAGAATTCCCGCTTGCAGCCACTCGACCACCGAGGCAGACTAATTAATTAAAGAACCCATGATTTGTGAAATGCGTTGATGAGAATGTATTTAATAAATATATAACCAGTATCTTACTGAAAATGGGCAGATATGTATTTGTTTAAAGTATCCACTTGATAATAAAGAAAATATCTAAACGGAAACATCTAGAACATAATTAATATACTCTTAAGAAACGCCGACATGGCCTCAGTTTCAGCAGTCAGCATACTAAGCTTCTCGTAAATCCATTAATCTTCGATTCCTGCATGTCATTTATCTTACACACTTCATTATGCTTAGTTTACAGACATTAACATGTATGGAAACAACTCTATGTAAATATGAATATGGTTCAGCTATAGCTGTAACAAGCCAATGAGAAGGTTTTCGTCGGGAAACCCATAGCCAACAATTACGGCCCTGTTACCGCAAATGTAGGTTTAGTTCCCTGTTATAGGTATTTCTGTATTGACTCTGGTTTTCTGTCTAGGTGTAAAATTACTTACAAATATAAATTTTTGCATGCATATTCAATATATTGTTATTTGAATGAATTAACTCAATATATTATTACCATTACATATAGACATCTGTTGTCCGTTCGATAATCGAGTCTAAAATTAAATTCATTCGAATGAATCGGAAGCGAGATGACGAAAGAGAAAGTGCTTTTCAAAACAAAACAGTCGCTACCGCGCTTTATTCGTCCGTCTGTCCTTTCCCTAATGAGACTTTGCACCTTCAATGGAGTTCGGTTCAGTTTACAGACCAGTGAACACGTCGACTCGGTTTCGGCCAAGTCCGATATCTCCATTGAAACCTAGACCTTACTTATCGATCCATAGAATTAAACATGTCACAGAAATGTTTGGATTCTTTTTTACAACTACCTTCAGAAAATAACTGTGACTAAAGAGTTTTTATATATAGAGAATAGAGGAGAATAGTAGAAGTATAGTAAAGGAGAATGGTATTAGAATATTAACTGTTCAAGCTTATTAAATATATTAAATATACAAGCCACAGGTTGAGGTCAAGCAGTATACCTACAGTACGTTGTGACAGGCGTACCAACTTAGATCTTTAGAAACGCAACGCATGCTATTAATTTCAAAGTACGTTTAAGCCCTATCAGATTGAACACGGACATGTAAATAAGCAAGTGACCTTGTTTGCCTGTTAACTACTTCTACAGTACTTTAAAGTGCCATTGGCATGCATATTTATGTGCTGAGCTGCAAATTTATTCACAAATAGGGTTACGATATATACTGACGTACTATTTATATCCTTGTCTATTTTTTTTCATAAGTGAAACCGGAATTAGAATTAAAAAGTTAATTATATATTTTTAGCTATTTATATAATTATTTGCATAGTCCTCATGTGACGACATCAGGTTACTGCTAAATAGAGATCCTTAAAGCGCGCTATTGAACGCAGTCTTTGACTCAACTAGTACAATATCTTTCAACTGCTTTTCTCAGACCACAGCACTATCTAGCATAATATCCGTCAATATTAATCGATATGAGTGATATCTTATCTTACGAACGTGCCATTTCTATAATATATCCGGTCTGTTCTGTTAAAAGTCAGTCGAATGCAGCCTTGCATAACTTACTCCGATTTGCGCTTTGATGTAATGCCGGAATGCACAGGGAATTTAAGTTGGGAAAGGGTAGTTAAAGTTATTGCAAATGATAAGGTGCTGCAGCCAGTATCGTATAGAACAAAAGGTGAAAAGATTACTTTATCACCACAGTGCAAAAAAGTTTTATTCTTGAAATGGACAATTTTTAATTTAGATTTTCAAAAATTGTCTTTTTAATAGGATACATCCAACTGAAATCATGATTGTCAAAAGGTATCAAACGCCTTGATGCTGGTTATCATATATACTTACATATATAATCGAAGATGAACATAAATCGCTCATTCTCCATCTTTTCTCTATTTTTTGACCTGGACCTTACCATTATCGACCTTCCCCAATTGTTTCTTGTCGAGTCTTGTGAACATACACGTAAGTGATACCCATTTTGTTAATTGAGATAATACGCATGCGATTAGCTGAAGTCATTTAGTAGAGTGATGAGATAAGAGAAAGTGACGAATGAAAAACAATTGGCGTTCGTGTAGAGGCGTCAAATGTGCTGGTGCCAATAATACCTAAGCGGCTTATGTACGCTCGCAGCGTTAAGCCCGATAGCTCTATTCAAGCCTAGACATCGCTTTTACGAGTAGAAATCACACTCAAATTCATTCTTGCGCAACTTTAAGCCGTATTGGATTTTGCTGTACTATATTGCGCCAGTGTCCAATCCTAGGCTTGGATCGTTTTTCGTAAGATGTTATTTGAAATATTACTACTGTGTCGTCATACCAGGTTCCTCATACAGTAGACAGAGAGAACCGAATGTCAAATATCTTGGAGACATGACGTGGTTCTTCTAAATTTACCACTCTTTCCATACGGACACACCGGCTTCAGAGACGTCGGAATAAT
>DWMF01001581.1:0-11239 GCA_018244815.1 Parelbella polyzona | reverse complement strand
CAGCGTGGCAAAATTCTGGGCTAAAACCATTTAGGGACTTAAAATGTGTTTGTCATCGACACGCTAAGAAGAAGAAGCCCTGGTTGCTGGACATTAGGATGTTATAGGTGTTTTGATATTAAATATGACTACCTATAATGGTGACGGGAAATATCGTGAGGAAATTTGAAGAGTGATGTCTCCTAAACTTGTACTTGGTCATTTACAAAATATGGCCTTGACTCTTCCAATTATGACAAGAGATTCGTGCGTATTATTGAACTGTGTACGTTAATATTCTTGTGATCATGAAATGATTATGATAATAAACATATCGTCTTATATTCCACGCTAGCCGTTATTATGGCTTAAAAATTATTGATATCAAATTAAGTGCTAAGTGCTAAATTAATCTCATTATTTCATGTGACTTTCATAACCGGGTGATAGGTGTGAGTAAATATAAATTTTAAAAAACTGTATCTGGGTTTTCGTAATTGCAGTTAAACTTACTGACTTCGCTAATCCGACGGCCGGGAGCTCGGAAATCGGGCATTTTAGGTGAGAACGGCTCGCAGGGATCATCTCCATAGGGCTCAACAGACACGTCTTCCAATGTTCTCTGGTTGACATTGCAACAACGATTTTACTAGTGTATTTGTATACCAGATTATATTCACATCTTACTCACTCTCAAAGAAGATCCGCTTGGACCAGAGGAACGATAACGATGTTTGTACGATAGTAGTTGCTAACGTGGAGATATATTTTTTAATTAACGTTGTTTACTTCACGTAAAATAAATGTGTGAAATTAATTAAAAAATCGTTTTGTCAAACATGATCGATATAATATTCAATACTGATTCCCCAACCTCCTCCTCCCTCCCCCCACCCTCCCCTTCCCCTCCCCCTCTCTAGAACCGTTCTCTACAATCCTTCCGACAAATTATAATATCGATTTATATTTACAATTAAATGTTAGTCTATACTATATGAATTATAATAATTGTATTGTTATAAATCTCCTGCTGATGGATACTCTATATCAGATACCTACAATTAAATCATATTACATTAAATTATGACACATTGTAAATTCACTAGAAAAGCTTGTAGGTAAATATTGCAACCGATAGTGGTATCGATAAAAGACTTATCTGTCACTTCTTCGTGTATTGAACGAATTGTTATTGTGAACAAGGCCATATCATATGACAAATTCGAACCCGAATCATTTTTCGATAAATACTAATTTTCAAAATTTCTGATTTGAATATAACATGGGTTTGATTGTTTTCGGTTTACCCCCTCTCCATCTATTCCATCATCTTTCACCGAATTCATAACTGAACATCAATTGAAGATTTTTTAAATTTATTTATTTATTAATTTTGTAACAAATTATGCTAAGGGATACAAGGGCGTACTTAAAGCCTAATGGCATTCTCTTCCAGTCGACCCTGGGTGATGGAGAGAGCATAGCATAAAAATATAATACATAAATAGAAATACATGCGATGATACATAAATAATACATACATAAATTTAAATGTAATTAAACATTTAACTCCATAGTCTACATAAGGTTGCCATAAATTCATACCTTTAAGGACAGACTCCCTGACCGAATTTTAATTCACCCATAAAAAACTCGAGTTAAGTTCACTTATTCCTTGCTCCTATACCTCGGTGGTACAACTCAAGTAAATAAGAAAGTACATATGTATAAGGTACGTAAGACTATAATTAAGAGGAGTAACGGTATAATATTCCATTCCAGACCATAGCGAACAATCAATCCTTGTCCAACTTGAGTACTGTAAGATACACAGAACGACGGGACAGGGAACGGATATTTAGTTTGAATGTCGTTCAGCAACCAGTAGTACCGTCTATGTATAACATTTATTTGTGTTTTATTTCGTACCCGCGATTTGGTTAGCTCGTAAACGTATCATTTTCGTTTAATGCGATTTAGTTTACTCGCAATTGCCATTTGATATTTCATGTATTATTTGATTCTGATACTAATTGGCATTTACAAGTACTCGAGACGACTTATTTCTTCCTCGGCTCTCAACAATCTCCGTAGCGAATTGCAACAGAATGTTAGAAGTGAGAACGTTACAAGCTGACAGACCTTACTGCCATGTTTATGATAGCAATGTAATTTTTCAACCAGACGCTTAGTCACGTCTATATCAAACACTTTGATCTCATAGGGGAGATATTCAGGCGCAGAAAAAATATACTAACGTTATCGGCCATATTTTAGTGTACAACTTACATCACTTTATTGACACGGGATTTGAACCCAGGACCGCCCGCTCGGCAGTCGCGCGTGCTGCCACTCAACTAACGAGGCGGTCTAAGAATCCTTATTTTTATATTTTTTTCAAAATTCAGTACTCGATTATGCTATCCTTGGGAATAGGCAGGGAATAACTTGGGAACAGATTAGTTATACCTATGCATTTGGTAAAATTTCAAGTAATTTTAATTAGTCTATTGTATGTTACCATCTGTAACTATACTTTTATAAACAACAACTCAAAAACAATTTTTTTTATGTTTCAGTTTAGTCGAGCGTGTGTATGTAGAGTTTAAAACCATTAGTCTGAATGCGGACTATTATAAATATTTTGAATTATGAAATATAACACCTATTTTTCAGTTAGGTATGTCTATTTAAAGATAACATCGGGTACTATTTTTTCTTGCGTTTGCAGCGAATTAAATTTTTTTCGAGTTACTAACTACCAATTAAAATTAAGCAAGACGAATCAAGAGGCAGTTAACACTGAGTTAATTATAATATAATATAGCCACAAAATTAATAGCTTTAATTAACTTATTCTATCATCTATATGCAATCCTTATATTATTGATACATGTATTTTAATAGTGTTATTGTGCATATTTAAAAGTCGTCTCAAATTTTCGATCCCACACTTCCAGCTATGCAGAGTCGGCACAAGTCACTGTAACATTTCTGTGATAAGCACGACGCCCCTTGCCAGAACTGTGTAACTGTTGACTAGTGAAATCATCAAGACGAACACGATCAGAACCAATATGCGTTATCTCGAGAGTAACTACATGCAATAAAGAACTCTATGCGCGAATGTTAAAATTTGTTTTTCATAAAAGCTTACATGCACTTCGGCTGTTTAATATCAACACTATTGTAAGTACTGATGTGATCCTAACGGCAAAAACACTTGGGACACGACACATTATTTAAAACGAGTGACGGTAAGGATCGTGATAAATTGCATAATAATAGCAATTGTTTCTAATATACTTTATAAGCAATTATATAATTAAATGGATGTCTATTACTGAAATAATAACGGAGCAAAAGGAAAACTAAGAACTAGAAATAATGTTTTTTTTAATATAGTACAGCTATCAATTAAGTGCACACGCTAGTAGGGACCAAAAAGTTTTTACCGATATATGCTACGGCTACCAAGAGAGAGTTGCATATGCCAACAAATCGAAAACCGCCGCAGTGGGATGGTCACCCGTTTCAATTTCACGTTCCCATTGGAATCGCTCGTACGTCTAACGCTGTTGTAGGTCGCAAACGATTTGTAAACTTAATCAACACGCTCACATTTGAATCAGTGGCCGGTTGCGGCAATTTTTGCCGTGAGCCTCTCCGGACTTCGGAAGGCACGTCAAACAATCTAGCCCGTGTGTTATCACTGCAATGTCGACGATAGGTATTCGTTGAAACTTATCGGAAATCTACTGGAGATATAAAATAAGAATCAAACACTTAACGCTTCTTGACAATATTATCTAAACATTCATGTGTATTCATGATACCCGTTATTTATTATTTTAAAGTTTAAGTATACGGATTATTACAAGTGAACACAAAATCACGCGTGTATTTCCGCGTAAAGCTAGATAGAGGGAGCACTCCCACTTTTCACCAATTATATAATTATATTTACACCGGGCACAAATCCGGACCATTGCTACTGCTGGGAACTTCAGAAAACCTCAATAGTACTTCAATAACACTTTGTCCAAACCGGGAATCGAACCCAAGATCTCTTGCTCAGCGGTCGCAGATTAACAAAGCAGTCAAAACTTTATAAATATTTATGTGTAGGTACTAAGTAAATATAAAATTATCATAAATAGCAATATATTTTATACCTTCCATAGGTGTATATGCATTAACAGTTATCCGCATAATTTGCATATAGCATTATCTCCAACTGTTTATTAATTTCCTCTATTGTGTCACTCCACTGGTTTTTCTGGTGAACGCTTAAACGTTCGTTTGATAATTTCGCGTTATCTACTGCGACCCATTCATAAATATTCTTCAAAAAATATATACCTATATTTTACCGATGAATTAAATGGTACCTAATTTAATGCTTGAATTTGAGTAAAACATATCTTTTCATGTAATAATCGAAGACACTATAGTCTATATGCGTTTATATGTAATAATACAAAGCTACAATGAAGTAGAAACGTTTTGTAATCATTTAAGATCACGTTGCAAAATCTCATATGTGACTGCTGGTCTCGTCGACGTAAGAGCGGAACACACGTAACGTGTTACGGGTAACTCAAATCCTGGATAGAATGCTGTGTCAATTTATAATGAATATTTGCCATTTGTATACTCAAAAAATACAGAAGATCCGAGCTCAGTCGCGTGCTGTTAGAGTGACATGCCCAGCAGTTGACGATGACGGGCTGATGATGATGATACTCAAAAAACATTTTGCCTCACGTTACTATAATAAAACTATCATCAGTCTACTCCCGTTCACTGCTAGACATAGGCCTCTCCAATGGCACGCCACCGAGCTGGATCTTCAGCTCTTCGCATCCAACCGCTGCCAGCCACTTTGCGTATATCGTCTCCACCTAGCTGGAGGGCGTCCTACGCTACAAGTCGCGTTCTCCGGACCAGACCACTTCTGCTCCAGCGGATAAAAGTGATAAACCCGTAACCGATCGTTTTATCACTCTACAGTTGGACACGGCTCTGTTCTCAGACTGAGATAGCCTGGAGTCACGGGCTACTACGTTTGTCAAGTGCTGGACTAAGAACTTCACATACATTATAAGTGTGTGCAGGTGTGTATGCAAATCAACAGTTATATAGGTATCTATATATAAAAATAATATGTATGAAATGACTGCAAATTAATGTAATCATATAGGTACATATTTATTTTTAAAATGTAGCTCGTGTAAAAGAGTATGAGCAGTTTAGACATCGAACTATTCGTAATTGCAAATCGAATTAGCACGTGTCTCCTTCCTCGACGTGGGTACTACTGATTTTGAAAGTGTATTTAAATAAATAAGTAAACTTTTTTTATATTTGATTATCATTTATTTTACATAATATATTATCAAAACACAAGGTGTGTCGGTGAAAGTAGGTACTCATGATTTCTCAAAGATGATCTATACGTGCGAAGTATTTGGTGAATAATAACCTAGGTAGGTACATTGGATATTTTGTTAATTTGAAAAAAATATCAAGTCTAATTTAAATATTACATCATTTCGTAGCTGCGCAGAAAAATATTTTGCTCAATTTGTCAATACCTGTACTAGTACCACAGTGCAAGATAAAAGCGGATATAATCTGCCTCTTCACAAAGGCTTATTTTTTAAATTAATAAATAACTATATGGAACTTCGCACAATAATATCACCTGTGTTAAGTCTCGGGTTATTCATTTGTTTCTTTTCGCTTGAAATCCAATACTGATTGTCGCCAGGTCGCACAATAGTAAAACAGAAACAAAATGACAAAGCGATTGGAAAAAGAAAACCTTTATATTGCACAAGGCTCTTTTGTTCCGTGTAAAATGAAATGGCTAGTGAAAATACTACCTACATTTAAACCGCACCAACATTCAAATGGCAAAAGTGAAATAAACAAACAAGGATTTTATTTTAAGTTAATACGTATTTGATTAAATCACGACATTCAAATGATTTTGTATGGTAATTTTGACTAGAACTCTAAATAACGGATTCGAGCCGTTATCCTATCGTATGCACGCCAAATTAACGAAATATGAGTAACAGAAATATTGGTGTCATTCGATTAATTTCAAACATTAATAACTAACATAATATCCTCAGAATGATAATAAAAATTAAAACGCGGAAGAATGTTTCCCTTGCCGGAAGGGGATGCTTTTAAACTGATGTTTTCTATATAAAACTATCATGCGTAAGGGCATCTAAGTGGTACTGGCGCCATATCCGTCCTACGAGCTGGGAACCGAACCCGGGACAAAAACTTCGAACACTTGTGCACGCTAAGCCCGGGATATATGTGCTAGGGGTGCTTTTTAATTTTTTTCCCCATAACCAGTAGGTACTCGTGTTCACTTCCTTTTTATTGAACTGCCGGAAGTAAGGTAAGTACGGTTTTTTTACTGTACTGGTATGGAACAGTCTTATCTATATATATCATTATAAATACCGAATGTCTCACATTACACACATAGCGTTATGAAATTTGATTAGCAAACATTACAACATTAGGTACAACGTAGTTATAAATGATTAATATGAACAATAATTTTTATATTCACAATGCCTACGAAACCGGCTCGGATAGTTGCAAGTTTTTCCTGATTTCTCTTCCGTTCAACGTTTATTAAGCTGGCGGTGGCGATGTCGTCTAGCTTTTACTCTTCATTATGGAAGTGGTTTCAACGTAGGCCTGCATGCTCGTTTCTCTGTACTTATTAAAGCTGATGCTATTTGTACAACGCACTTAGGGTTTATTCAATAATAATTTGCCACGTCTGTTGTTACGATGTTGGCTCTTGGTAACAGTGACGAATAATAATTGCAACATTGTCGCTTTAATGATTCCCAAACACGAGTTTTGGTTCATTTTCTATTAGTTGGTATTTAAAGAGTATAATCGAAGTGAGCTTTCATTTAAAGTCATCTATTCAAAATCTCTTGAACACAATTAACGTGGAATTCTAATCAATAGTGAACGGCAAACGAATTATCATATAATTGTTAATCTTCTGTGGAAAATGAGTGTATAAGAGTGGAACATCTTGCCTGCGTCTGTGTTTCTCGAACACAAAAATCGAGGGTTTTTAAAATCAACATGAATAGGTATTTGCTTGGCAAGCACGCTACTCCATAGGCCACAGTTCTACTTTACATCAGGCAAGGCAAGGGCCAAGTGATGGCCTATACTAAAATTATAGAAAAAAAATCTTTTGTAGGATTATAACTATCCAACCGTTCATACATTACTAGCAAATAGGCAGACGGGCCACCTGCTGGTAAGTGTTCACCGTCGCCTATGGACATTTGCAACACCCGAGGCGTGGTCAATGCTTTGCCGGCTTTTAAAGAGAGCTCTCTTTGCGCTTATTAAAGGAGCTTTGACTAATGCAGGCTTTTTATCATATTTCCGTCCATCACAGAAAATAGCCCTGCAAATACGCAGAATTTTTCAAATTCATATTCAAGTTCAGCTGAAATTAGTCGGTTCTAAATATGTAGCTTCAGCACGCGCTGAAATTTGACTCAATGGTTTTCGCATTGTAGAACCATCTGGTGCTCAGAAACACAATATGAGCCGTACATGTAAATGCGTGTTAAGTTTTCTTGAGTGGTGTTCTCTATCAATCATAATTTCAATTATCATTAAACGAATTACAAACTAGACAGTCATTGATATAAAAATTCCATATACATATGTCTGTTTACAAATTCCACCTCATACCTATATGTTTCTCTATCACAAAAAATGTTTAAAGTATTTTACATTATGATAAATATTTTTTTTATATTATCTCGTAACTGGGTAATAAATTACTACAATTTATTTCTGAGACCGTGAAATTTTTGGAATTAATATATTTCAATAACATATAATGCCATTCCCGAATTGCATATTCCAGTTAGAAGACGTATAAAATGTTATTAAAATTGCTTAAATTAATTATGATGAATGTAAATATAGTTATCATTTACTACAGAGAAGTAAGAAGAAATATGACATGATTACATACAACAAGCGATTAAAATTAATTTTGAAATCAAAGACAAACAAGTAACGAGCGCACTAAATCAGAATTTCTCATTTACCAGGGAATTCGCTCACCTCGCAGTATGTGAAAAACGGAGACAGTAAATTACTGCCTTGGAACAAAATAAATAAAGCCGTAGCGACGTCACTAAAGAAGTAATAGAAGAAGAAGTAGAATAAAGAACTTTCAAACATGCTCAGAATTAAATTTGCTTGAAAGTTACTAAAACGATTTATAACTAACTCTTCGTCATAAACTCTTGTAACCGAGAAAATTGAATTTTCTGAAATTTCTAATTTTAGGATGGAGTCCCTTTCTAGCGTTCTGGGAATTGAACGACAACAAATCAAACACCGTTAAGATGTATAGATTGTTATATAACATTAAAAATTACGTATAAATCTTCAAGGCCTATATCAATATCTAGAAATTTGCCATTAAAATTACTTATATCCAGTAGTGCACCAACGATTTAGAGTATATATTGCAAATCAAAACTTGATGACGAAACCAGTTAGTCGGGACAATCCCTGTCTCCGTGTTTTTCACGCTTGTGATAGAGAAAAGCTCCATCATAGCAAGAATTTATGGGCACAAACAACCTAAGCAAGTTGGCGCGCCCGAGTCGCAAGGGCGAAAGCTTATTTACCCAATTAATTATTTTATTCTATAATTTTTCTTTATTGTAGGTAAAGTAAAAGTTACTAATGTTATATTTCGTGACCACTGCGAATTTATTTGCACTTTTTTTAACATACCGCCTAGAAGATCCAAAATTTTTAAAAATTGTGTAATAATCCGCATTCACCCCAAATTTCAAAAATATATCTATATGTTGTATGTGTAATGTATGTATTTATGTAGGCATGTCGTATCTTTAGAACCTTTTGAACGCGTTGGCCGATCGTAACGCAGTTGGCGATATTATGTAGAGTTATGTTGCCCTTAACCAATTCTGCTCGGTAGATTGTGGGACATCTCAAGGAACAAATTTTCAAAAAATGGTTTTTTAAATAACTAATGAACGGATCAAACGATTTATTCCAAAAACTAATCAGCTCTTAAGTCAAAAAGACTGACTGCATCGAACGCCACAAACTATATCGAAATCGATTGATGGGTTCGAGAGATATTGTTGTATAAAACTTTGGAATAAACGTTTTTTTTCAAATAGCACCTAATTTTATCTAGTCTATTAATTCATAGAACGTCGTTTTCTCTTCCTGAAAAATCTTTACTTAAGCGTTTTGGGCAATAGCATAAATTCCAGGAATGGACTGTAGGACCAAAATATGTCTTATTTAAATACTGAATAAATTTAAGCTTATATACATAGTTTTATAACAATAAGTTAAAGTATATAAGATAAAGTATATAGTGGGACTTGAAATACAAGTAGCACGAAATAAACGTTAATTATTTTCCCCATTATCGATACACATAAAACCACCTATTTAAAACTAAAATTTTATTACGCAAAACCCTTAAAAACCTCTGAAGATACTGAAGGTTTGAATCTTAAAAGGATTTAGGATCTTAAAGGACTTTCCATATCTCTCGGAGAAGCGAGATTTTTTAGCGTACCAATAATATGTTTATTGATTCTGTTTCGTTCAGTGATAATAAAAAACTGGTTACATTAAACTCAAATATCTAACTTAGCTAATTAGTATGTATCTAACAGTACATAGCCAAGTGTGATGTCGCGTATGTAAGAAGAAATTTTATCATTGTCAGGTTCATTGTCGAAGTAACACAAAGGCTCATACGATATGCAATTTTCAAACTTTCCAACATCAGTCAAACACATTTCTTATGTACTGCATTGTCATGACGGCTCCAATTGAAAAAAAAAATATATAACTAAGCGGTCGAACTATTAGAAGATAATAGGGATAATTTAACAGTATATTCAATAGGTATGCCATGAGTTGCGTTCACGAGCAGTTAGACGGGTTTCAAATTTTGTGCTCGTACCTACATATGTATAACTCGAAAGCATATTTTAAATTTATGCATGCAATTAAAATTTATCCACGCCTATAATTTCATGCATCACATTCGTGAATACTAAATTTTAAATATAATACTAATACGTTTAAATTAATATCCGTCGTGCCCAATGTTATTTTTCATATATTTTTTTGTTTAATTATTTTTATTCAATAAATGCATTGACCGGTATGTCATTATAACAGTCATCCAAAATTTTTAATTACCAGTCACCGGTGATTAAGGTGTCATTGTGAAATCGTTCAACAGCACTTAATTAATGCTCTAAAAGATTTGCTCTTTTACTCACATCTAGAGAAACAAACAAGTCGACAGTGGTTTTTATGAACATCAACTTTGTACGGTGATTTAGTAAATGAAGTTAACGAAAAATAAAAGCTAAAGGCTATTGAACTCTTCCGTTACATGTTTTAATAAACGAAAAAATTGCTAGTAAGGGCTTCGTTATAAATTTTATGTCACTAATTGTTAGATAATTAGTAGTGCAAAGAATAAAGAACAACGAAGGCTCACTCACCTCTCTCCTGGAAGTCAGCCCAGCAGCCACAGATCAGGGGCAACAAAAACAGAGCCTCTTTCCACATTTTGACACAGTCACATGCAGCTAGAGAGCATGCTAGCAAAGTTCTTAGTTTGGCAAACACCACATCTGATCTCGCCGGATCACTGTCACCACAACGTGCGCGCGTCTACCTCGCTCGCAAGCGCAGCTTGTTCTATGATGGCTTTAGGGCTCTACAGCGAGGCGCGTACGCACCGCACTGCGCGTTCAAAGATTAACAAAACGTACAGATGATGACAAATCAAAATTCTCTTAAAAGGCCTGAGCAGGATGAAAGATCCATTACGGCTGTTCTCAAATAAGTTTTAGTTGTGTAACTTTTAAAACAATGTCTAACAATACATTATGATGAATAGAGCAATATTTAATTAAGTAACTTTATTTAGACACATTCTTCAATAAACATTTGATACTGTTAAAAATTTAGTTCGTTTAAAAACCTATAAAAACCCTTTCAAACTTCATATAATGTTTTCCAATCCATTAACTATCTATGTAATAATGGTATGATATTAACATCAATATTGTAAAATCGAAATAAAACTATCAGGACAATTACTCAAAAGAATTAAGAAAAGAACCTAAATGCAATTACAAAAAAAAAAGGTCTATTA
>DWMF01001580.1:0-11239 GCA_018244815.1 Parelbella polyzona | reverse complement strand
TGGAAGACTTAAAATTCAACAGATGACATAGTAATATCTATAAATAACTTAGTGACCCCCAGTTACATAAATAAAAGCTCTGATAGTTCACAAAATTTAATTTCAAAGGTTTTGTCAGAGAATATAGGGACTAGAATTTTCCCGGACATACATATGTAACCTACTTTACTAAGAACTTTAAGCACACAATTTACTTATTGTTAGTTAAATTTGAAGTTAATCATGAAGTGAATTATTGTTTCTCATTTAGATACGCTGATAAGATCCGAATAGGAGACACCTGCCTAGATAATGTAATGGTCAGGCATTAGGCTCGAACACTAATACTGGAATAGGATAATCTCTATGATCCTTATCGCTTCGGTAATAAAGCTTATAATGATTACATTGGAATAGAATTCGCTTAATTTGCCTCTATTGTTTGTTCATCGGATTACCTGTTCATTTGCAATTCTCCATCAGATTACGTCCTATACAGAGTTATAATTTCCAGTATCCAAAGGTCAGTGACTTACGTGTATTATTTATATCTTGGGTCATCTCTACACAAGACCATCTGATGATAAACTAGGTAAGGCTGTGATATGGAAATCGGGCTTATAAACAACATAAATACATGCAAAAATATGTTTATGTAGTCACTTTATTTTACATTCGTATTCTATACGTAAACTGCATCAAAATCGGCTTAGCAATTTTCAAGTGAAAACGTCAAAAACGAACAATGTCACTACTTAAAATATTAACACGGCTGTTATTAAGAGAGTTGTATAGAGAAACAAATTACCGTCAGCTAACAAACACACAAACATGGTACTCCAACATGAGATCAAATTAAATAAAGATTAAAATAACGGTACACAAATTACCGCAATACATGTTTACACACACTGTGGTTTCGTTTTCGAACATGTTGTCCAAGCGTTTTGAACCTTAATATCATACATATAAACCAATGATTACTGGAACTATCGATAGAATTTGATTTAGGGTTCCCTATTGTTTGAAAAATATCAGTATAAACGACACTATGGTGGATGTTTTTATTGGATTCATACATGATGAACGTTGACTATATGAATAAGTAGTTACAAATAATTGTATGGAAATAATCAAACATACGAATATTTTAAATGTTACTTAGAATGATGTAGTGGAAACTATTTATCTATCAGAGCTTTAGTTATCAATGCTTTAATTGTTACACTATTGGACACATGCCTCCATTCCAAATAAGAAGGGTTAAATTCATATATTAACACTTCGCTTGCCATATACATATTTATATAATACACATTTAATTCCTACGAAACCCGCGCGCCGTTAGAGCGCTTTACTCCTAAAATCTCCTTTTATTGTGTTCCATAATCTATTTATAACTATTTACGATCACAAATCGTCAAAACACAGGGCTATCTGATCACAAACAATAATTACGGTTTTATTGTTGTTTTTCATGGACGTCGGCGCCTGTAATTATGTCGGTTCTGTAACAAATTATACTAGTTTACGACCGACACTTAGTCAGAACTATCAACACTTGCTTCGGAATGTTTTAGCTCGACGATTGGTAACTTTGGCCTCTGAGTTTATTATTCACAGAGTGTAATACTAAACAGTATGAATGTTTGTCTCGTATAATGTGAATTACATTCGATTTGTTTTATTTAGATCACATTTGATCGTATCTGTATGTTTACGTACTAATGCTCTGCAGCGCGGAAACACCAACGTTTTAATGAAGAAAAAATATCATAAGTATTTGGCTTCTAAAAAGGACTTGGATATAGAATAATAGTATGGGAAACCAAAACCTTCGATCAGCAAAAAGCTAGAATAATTCATTTGCTAACTGCATGGTACTTAACTTACTTATCTTATCATTGTACTCTATATTTCTTTCTTTTTGTTGTAAAACGGAAGTAAAATTAAAAATGTTTTTTTTCTTAATTACGCGTATTTTTGTGTTAACAAAATAATTAGCATTATTATTATGTTTCGCTAGTGCCACAACGAACTTGGATATTTCAAATTAAGTTTGAGTTAGGTTTTAGTTTGTACAAGTTTAAAAACAAGTTAACAAAATGTCACTGGGTCCTCGGTAGCAGTTGCAAGTAGATTCCAATAAAGATATCATCTTAAGAGTAAATTACGCTTATGGTTTATTGGGCGGGTTAAGTGATTCTGTTTACGTAACTATTGTCTATGAGACAGAGTAAATATGGGATTTTGTATGAAATATTAATTAAACCTTGCGATAGACTTATGTCAACTAGTGCTACTACTAATACATTAGTTCATCCACCCAACAGCTTTTGAAAGTCCCCTGCTGCATCAGGTCCTGGGACTTCGAAAAGGCAGTGGAGTAATAAAGTCTAATGTGATGATGATATAACTAAAAGTAATAACAATGATTTATTGAAATTGAATTATAAGATTGATAAGCCTTCCTATTTTAAGAGTATGAGGTTCGACTCCCATGCTCTTTCTTAACTTTACGATGTTAAGTGTACTTTAAGATGTGTCACCTACTATAAAGATGGAATGAAAACATTGACAGGAAACTCCAAGAACAATCCAAGCAATCTCCTATTGCGGGAACAAAGTTTAAACCAATCAACCATAAATTTTTCAATTCGAACTAATCGTTACCAGTTAGATAAATATTCTATAGAATAATAAATCTAAGTTTATTACCAATATTCAGTAATGAACTCGGAATAATTTATTTAGGATCGTAAAACACCTAATTAATGTTGACCGAAAATAGATTTCTTAATCTGGACCGATTAAGCATGTTTAGCAATATGATCGATTCGACAGTTCGATCGATCGAATATTATTTGGTGTTCGTTTGATCGATTAGCTTAATTGATCTGATCCCAGTAGGTATGGCGCATTAAAGCGCTGACCCATTTGCGACCCGGTGTACGAGTAAAATTAAAAATAATTATAATATCTTGGCCAACTGTCTGATCTCCTGAACCGCACGTGATCTACAAACCTTGACATTTTTCATTCTGAGATAAGATCCATCTCCAACAAAATAGCAATAAAGGGATAAATAATGATGATATCTTGGGATAACTCAATTACGGATATTTCATCGCCTGCTTTGTGGTAACAAAACAAATCGTATATTACATATATTTACATGGATAATTAAAGTGCTTGACTATAAACGTATTCATATACCTAAATAATTTTTCAACTAGACACAGAACAAATGTTTAAACAGTATAAATAATGGTTCTCATTATTCGAATAGTCATGTGTCTGAATTGAATTCACAACCAACGGCCCAAAAGTCAGCTCTAGGCATCGGGCATCTGGCTAATTAAATCATTTGTTAGCTATGCAAATCATTTTGCTGACCGAACTCCGAATATACATACGTATGTTTTTCTTCATCTTTCAATTTTTATACTATGATCTTTTATGGGCAGTCAGCACGACAAGCAGGCTATTTAAATAAATGATGCAGTATATTCCAATGGGTCATTTATATTCGGAGTTATGTATAACTCTGATGCTCGGCATTGGATCTCTGCCCTTAAAATGCATTGGCGGTCACGATTGCTCACTATCAAGATTTTCGGAGTTACTATTGAATTGTTTAGTGGTTTTCTCCTGCGACTCTAGTTCAGATTTCTGTTCTATTTTTAGAAACTGTTTTGGCCTTGTTATAAACTTTAACCGTCATTGTTTAAATATATGTGTTCATTTCGATACCACTGAACAAAATTTCAATTTTTTTTCAAACGATCGTAGGTAGGTACTTATTTTATTCTTACGTTGAATCGCTTCCTTCATTCCTTGTACATTGTACATAGGTAATATTTCTTCTTGAATAGACAACATCAAACATAATTTCAAAAATCCTTAACGATGTTTCAATTCTACTAGTTCCTCGTTCTATTTAGGTCTTTCTGGAATCTTCTAATGAATGGCTAACAGGTTCAATCCCCGTTAACTTAGCGTGTTGTTATGTAATGTTAATTTTGCACTTGAAAACCGTCCGTCCATCTATTTGTCAGATTGTTGTGATCACGGATTTGCATTTAAACGGGCTGTGGGCTTTGCGTGGGACGTTCCTGTCTAAGCCTTGTTATCTCTATTCTTTGCTTATACCGATGTACTTTGCAAGGTATCTTGAAGTCGACCATTTGCATAACAATCCACAGCAGAGATACTTTATGTTCCTTATCTTTTGGTGCTTAGATTGTTATCGTTGATATGAATGACATTATGTTTTTGCGGCATCGTTGGAATGTTAACGCCTTATTTCATTAATTCTGTTAAAATATTAATTTCTTTAATCGCATAAATTTTCATATTACCATCTACATTGAAACTGTCATTGAATTAAATATTTGGTATTTTGAGAATGTTCATTTTAGCATTTGGCTGAGTACGGTAGATGATTTCGCCGAATGGTACGGTATTTATTTATTTTGAAATGATTATTGTTAAGAAGTCTTATGTATCTATTATATTACACTGTTTTCATGTGTTCGATTGTGTTATTTTATTATTTACTTAATGTACGGCTGTAAGGATTGTGAGAAAAGTAAGTAAATGATTTGTTATTAATAATAGTATAATTATAGTATCTATCTACTTACCTACACAGAATTGATTTCGTCATAAGACCCATTAAGAATGCCTTGATCGTACATGAAATTATTTACGCAGTACCTATAAGGAACAATATCATAAATCCTGATATGAGAACGTTTCAAGATCATAAATATCATATGAAAGGTGATGTATTTGTGATTGCGAGCAATGGAACATAAATCTGTAAATCTTATAAATGAGACGCGCCGATAATGCTAAGCTCAGACAGTATAAAACAATGACAGAGACGATAAAGCTAAGTACAGACTTAGATAACTCGAGTATTCGCGGACACGTGAAGGACAGTCTATGAACGATTCGGTATATAATGTATAGTTCTTATAACAGATACCATAATTTCATTTAGTCAGATAGCTCTAAACCAGTGGCCGTGGTTACATTGCGGCATGGACTAAATGCGACTCCTTTTTTTCCAAAAGGTACTGTAGCGTTAAATACCATTGATTTGTCTCCTTTTTTCTAATTATAGTTATTATTTTTCATTTGTTTTAATTATGTCTTATTAGTCAGTAACAAGTCAAATTATTCATTTATTGACAATCTAGACAAATTAAACCTAAAGAAACGACAGACAAGTGAATATACCAACAGAATGACGCTATCAAGAAATGGTCAAGCAATACAACTATAAACATTAACTTTACTTATCTACTGGGTTATTTAAGACATGCTTTTTTAACTAGCAACTTTAGTTAAATTTACCGCTGTACGGAGCAAAATACATGCTTTTTGGAACACCGTACCCCATGACCTAAAATTTATTTAGAACATAACCTTCATTTGACCTTGAACATGTAGTATTAGGTGATATCAAAAATACATCCATCACGTTAGCAAAGTTCGTCGATGTTCAATAAGAATACAACAATTTTGAAAAAGTTCAATTGGATTCCCACGAATCCAATGTCCTTTAGATAACTGCAATTAACCTATCGCAGCTTCCTGTATCCAACAGCGGCACGGGCACAATACACGGCTAAATTACCGATAGAGGTGCTGATAGAACGGATAGTTGCGAAATGAACACGTAACCCTTATCTGAATCTATAACATTTCTATTTGACCTTCCGGGAAGAAAGCGGGGTTAGGCAACCAGTGGTATGGTAGCTGGAATATGAATGCGTTATTATGAAATTGTTTTATCTGATGCGTTTGACTAAAACAACTTTGCTACTCGTATTTGCGTTGTTCTGTTTCGGTAATACAATAAAGGCTGTATTGTTATGTACATATATTAATATAAACTATAATATAATGAAAATATTCTTACGCCTGTATTGTAATAAAAATATGGTAAAAAATGTGAGACATTTACAAAATTGAATAGTTCCTGTTGTCTAGTCGGTTTGCTACTGGCTAAGACAATGACTGTTTAAATCAGTTATGCGTCATTCGACATTATTGAGAAAATTTTATTCCATTAAATTGGCACATCTTACAACTATCTTTCTGCTTAACCGTGAGTATCTATTTATTACGATTGTCTGTGGTTTCGCCGCAAATCACTTAAACAAATCCGGTCGCCCAAAAAAGTGCGTCAGGGCGAGCTTCGAAAAAGACCCGCTCATGCTTTTTCCAAAGTATCACGGCTTAGTGTAGAATAATAGAAGAATAGAGAGTCATTACAATGAATGCACGCGTTCCGAGAATTCTATATCTGATCCTTTTGCATCACTAATTTGGATTTTTTTTAACAGATTTGTTAAATAAGAAATAGAGAAAGAAAAAGTATCTTATATATAATTCGCTTTTAATTTTGTAACCACGTGTAATGGTACAATGGTACTTCCAAAATATTGCAATGAAGCACGTTTAACACCGTGACCTTAAAATAATAGCAGATTAAGAGTAATATTACATCAACAGTTCGGGCGTCGGTTAGCCCGTGTTGCTCGCTACCAGGAACACTTTTGCACTCGAATTCTACAGCCTTGCATTTCGACTACTATTATATTTCACTACGGCCGTCTCACTAAAGGCCGTACCAAAGTCAATGCTCAAAGTAATACCTTGTGGAATGCCAACTATTTCTTATTGGCGTTGTAACTATAAACTCAAAGTTGTTTACTACCTATTGTGATTATATGAATATGATTAGACTAATAATGTTATTAGTAGATTTGATAATAATAATTTAAAAATGACCTATGTCGTTTTTATAACTCGTGCCGACAAATCAGCAAAAGGCTCATTTCAGTGTAATTATGGCAAGATAGTCACCGTCGCTTAAAGTCAAATTCAACGTTAGAGGAATTGCTAATACCGCTAATGTCTTATCTATACTGTAAGGTGAGGTGCAATTACTCGAATGTTATTGAGCAAGAAATATCTTTCACTAAGAATATTCAAGATTATTTATAGGTTGATAAAGTTATTTGAACTATTCGGCAAGGGCCCCAAAATTCCTTGTTTGCTAACTTCAAGTTACTTCACCGATTTGTCCTACTAAGAAAAGATAAACGATGGGCGATAACACATTTTTAATAGATAATAAAAACTTATACTTGCATCTAATTTTGACAGTTAATTGAATAACAGTTTTTGGAATATATGACATTATAAAATATAATCAAAGCCTTATTTAAATGTTAATATAAAAACAGAAATATTTTGAAACGTATGTATATCTGCCAATTATGAATCATACAATTGATTTATTTCTATGTGTAGATATGGTAAATTATGTTTTTAGATAAATGTGAATTTATATTTGTAATTAAATTTTTCATATTGTGGCCTAAAAAGTCCGAAATTTTCGCTTGTTCTATGTAATGGGTTATATTCCTTTAACAGATCAGTGTCCATCAGCAAATTATCACAAAAAATAATTAATTTGATATTTTACGTTAATCCCAAAGATCGATATCGGGAGTCACATTCGTGGCTAAGCTTGGTAAAATTCTTATAAGTATATATATTCTGGCATCCCCCTTATCGTCTTTAGTAAAGATTAATAAATTATTAAACAGTTACTCGCTTATTCTGATACATATTCATCGTGAACAAAGTCCCTTACACATGACGGTGTTGAGGATTTGTTCAAAATTACGAAGTTCGCTGGCATTTCACGATCTTTGTTCTGTCAAGAGTCACTGACAATGGAGATTTGCAGATGTGTTTAATGCTAATTTGCCCGTAACAATTTGAGATAAGCGCCACTTGTCAGTTGACTTCATTCTACTTGGCTACGTTCCAAGTACCACAAAGCTAATGTGCGGTAGAGGAAGCGTTACCTGAGCGCGCCGTTGCGTAACGTAATAGAAGTACCCTTTCATAATTAGTGGCTGGCTGATGTCATCGAGTGTCAAATTTACTTATTTTGTCCTTTGAAGTCAATTAAAAGTTTCGTCTGGAAACATTTACCATCAAGCATCGACGGATTTGAGCACACAATAACCACAGCTAATTGTTTTGTCACATACGAGCATAATGAGTGAAGCTGTAATAGAGATTTTATATCCGAAATAATCTTTAGTTTTTGTGTAAACATTATAAGTGTTATACAAAGTATATTGACGTAACTACTTACTTATAAATATTTTAAGCTAAATAGATTTGTGTTTTTAAAGTAATCAATAATGAAAGATATTTTAACAGACGTAATGGTTTCACGTTTCTAATATACCTACACTGATATGACAGGTGTGTAAACATTGTTGTTGATAGTTTTAGTTGATTATATACATGCACCGGCTTAACTCACGTGCGTTTTTCGGCGTAGCCCGACTATTCGTAGTCTCCGCCTCGCTGCAAACGGCGGAGCTCATGAGGAAGGACCTCGTACCGGACCGAAACTAGTACTCTCGAAACATTTAATAGTAAGATAGTCTCAGTTTTTTAAAAACTTGAGATTTCGTTTATTTCTGTCGAAATTATTATTGTTATATTTCACGCCGAGTCCGTTACGCAGTAGGCAGGAGGTCTAATCGAAAGTAATAACGACAGCAAAAATTATTCTCCTCTTGCTATTAAAATGAGTTAAGCCAGGGCTGCTGATGGTAAAGAAGAAAATGGGACCCCTACAAAGGCAGTACCTTATGAACTTTATACCGGACTAGTTACAGTTAAATGGGACAGTGCAAACTAACAATGTGAGGAAACGTCTGATTGCATGCGAAATAGCAAACAATAATATTATCTGGAGGTAAATATTTGCTCAATGAACTTGTTTGTACTTCCGTATCAATGTTATCTTATTCGCGAAGGAGATAAGGTGAGTCAGGGAGGGTAAGAAAAGTTTCACTACATTATTTTTCCAGTATTGAAATTCAAAATGACATGGTTTGAGAATATAAATAATAATTATTATTATATCGTCATGTCATCTCCTTTACGGTAGAGATAACCGAATGCCAAATATATTTATTCTTACAGACCTGACGTAGTCCTTTTGATGTTAAATGAACATGCGAGTTGTTCATTTTACTTGTAATGTTTCTTACATAGAACTATGTCGGATAACGAGCGTTTCGAGTTATTTCTCACAATAAAATTCATTAGCGCGGTATAATCTTTTTTGATACAGACTGCGAAAGAGTGGAACTCTCTGCCAGCGTCCGTCTTTCCCGAATCGTACAACCTGGAATTATTCAAAAAAAGAGTGAATAGGCATTTTTTAGGCAAGCGTGCTACATCTTAGGCCGCATCTCGCTTTGCATCAGGTGGGATTGAGTCCAAACGCGAGCCTATTTCTACATTTAAAAAAAAATGAATTTCATGGTATGATATTGATTCTAACATACTAATAGGTTAAATAAACAGTTGATACTTGTCCTGGATTTGTTTTCAATCAATGTTTGAAAACAAAACGTTAGACATTGATTATTATTATTATCATTCACAAATAAATTGTCATCTACATCTGAATATATCATGTTAAATTATATCTAATCTGATGTTTAATGGTCTTCCTCTTTTGGACCTTCCGCATTTTAATTATCATCGTTACTGACCAAGCCGCCCTTCATTTTTGGCCCAAGCAGATATATATGAGTATATCTGCTGTTGATAACATAATAATTCATAAAATTAAAATAGAATTAGTGCAAGTGCATTTGTTGAAACAAATTGGAAGATTTTCACAATTGTCTAATAAGCCCTATGCTATATGGAAAAACAGTTGCTCGAAGGGAATCGCCTATGTCGTCTGGTTCCCACGCTAATATCCAGACAATGTATGTTTACTTAAGCGTTAGAACCACAAGGCACTGTCACGGAGCCACCGTTCAACTTGTTTGTCACTGTATTTGTCACGTCAATACAACTGTGCATCTCTAAAACTGTAGTGACCTATGATAATACAGATGTCAGTGAAATCTGAACTTTGCTGATTTGAATCTACGGTTGAATTTTCGTTGTATCGTAAAATGATTTATTTCAAAGCTACAAGCGTGTAAATTACCATGCTTTAGGGTCGACAATGATGAATAATGTTAGGTTTCAAACGTTGTTTAGCGCTACGTATAGTTCACGCTGAGTGCCTATTAATATCGCGTAGTTTAAATCATTATTTATTCGATTTACGTGTATTACCTTATTTAATTTAGGTGCCTTGATTATTGCTAAATTAATGTGACGGTAATATCCATTCACCCATCACCCGTTGAACGTCCTATCCTAATATGCGCCACATCCCATCCTGGGCCTTCCGAGTGGGGCATTATCCAGATATCTTCTTCAGGTCGACGATATGGTATTATAAGTCTTCATAAGTTATTCGAACGCTTTATTTACTCGTACATTAATAAATGTTTTTTTCTGTTACATTTTCACCTGCACACTACTGAACAAAATCTAATATATATAGGTAGAATCTTAATAGGTTAATCTCTGTTTCTGAAGACCTAATAGGGAAAAAGGATGATATGGAAATTATTTCAGTTTTAATAAATCTGCTACTGCTAGCTAATCTTTTTGTTGTAAATCCCAGTTTTTTCTGACCATATTAAGTTAATTGGAGAAGATAATTTAAAGCGTCGAAAACCTTCCAATCCGAGTGAAAATGACAAATTTTATTACGTTTACAAACGATTTTCTTATATCACTTGTACCTTATCGTTTAAAATGATGGTAGTAATAAAATGTAATGTCCCAATAGTAAAATTATTTTAATTCGCTTTTAAATATGCAGTAATATTCATTGAGTGGGTAATTAAGAAGTTTTATGGGGAAGCGTTTGAGTAAGTTTTAGATCGAATTTCGTCATTCTTAACACATCATTATATTTGGAAACGGAGAATATTTTTCATACTGTTGATCTGTAAAAATCAGATAGGGACGATAAATAATTGCGACGTAGCAGAAAATTATAAAAAAATTTAATTGATGACAGGTTTGGTTGGTACCTAAGTGTCAATTTTTTTATCTTTGGGTTTGAATTGAAGAAGGACATACAAATACGTGATGGTCTAATGTATTTGGATATAGCAAGGATAGTAACATTCAGCTGCTCATCCAAAACGAATACCTCTGGCAAGCAATGACTTTTAGCAACGCAATTTACAGATTTCGCCAAATCTAGGGAGATACTCTGAAATTTGCCTTAGATAATAGATTTGTATTTCTCTTTTGGTGATATTCTTTATTATTAACGCTTTGT
>DWMF01001579.1:0-11241 GCA_018244815.1 Parelbella polyzona | reverse complement strand
AATCCAGGATCTCCCGATCAGCAGTCGCGGTTGTCACCGCTCGACCAACGAGGCATTAATAATATTGATACAAAATACAAATAGATATACAAATTTAATGTCTAAATAATATTTGATAGATATTACCGACTTCGTGCATACTAATTTAATAATAAAATTTTAAATGACCATAGCTGTCTAAGAAAAGGCAGGTGTCCTTAGAAAGGATAATAAGTTGACCTCTAATGAGGAAGTCATGAAGACTGTTCGCTTCATTATTATCATAAAAATAATATTCTTATAAAAACATTATCAGAGTGTCAATAAATAAATACAACCAAAGATTTTAATGTAGCATTATTTTATTTGTAATTGTTTGATAATTATGATTAGGTACTAGACACATAAATTTTATAATCATTGTAATGTCAACATGCGATTTGACAATTGCGTTAGATTGATATTCATCCAGTTTGTTTTGAACACACTTTTATATACTTATTTCTTTCATGCACCTTGTGACAGTATTAATAAAGAAAGGATGAAATTATTTTTTTATTATTGTTGCCAGGATTATAAGACAATTCTATGATATTTTTTGAGGGATTTGTCAATGTAAAAAATATTCTGACAAATCGTAATATCGAAAATGTATAAAAATAATTTAACTCTCTAATACTTGTCTTTTAAAGTTTTAAAAATCATATGTGTATACTTACTTATTATGTATATTTCTTATCAGAATATCACATCTTTATTGGTCTGCTATTGGTTAAGTTAAGCTATAGTTAAGTTGGTGAAAGCTAGTAACTAAATTAAAATGCCTCCGAAAGGCAAAGGTAAAGGTAAAGAGCCTCTGGCGGCGGCCGCAGCAAAAGCAGCGATGGGGCCTCCACCGAAACCTAAGAAACCGCCTCCACCACCCGCTTGTTTTGGTCCTGAAGATTTGGCTAGATTCAAAGAAATGTTTAAGGCTCATGACGAAGAAAATATTGATAAGGTACTTCAGACTATAATATGTATATATAGACTCAATCCATTTCTTTGTCAATGTTTTATTAATTTAAAATAATATATTTTTGTCGCTCAGCTTACACGAGCTTGGATGATAACAATCGCTACAAATCTCTAGGAAATTTTTGCGACCATTACCTAATAATAGAAATAGCTGATTGTTTAACATAAGCAGTTAAACGCTCATGAAAATTTATCAGTAGCGGCCATTTATCCAAGGGCTGACCGCATCCTGTTTACTTAGGTTAACGGATCGTTTACGATTTGTTTCTCAGTCAGGACTAGCATTGTTTCAAGTTTAGACGTATTCGGTTCAATTGACAAAATATCTGGTAAATCCGACAATTAAAATGTTCAGCGCTGCATTGCTTATTCAGTCTCAACAAATATTATATGCCATATTATTTGTTGAAACATCGTTTATTTTTCGGTGATTTAGACCTATATTTTGGGATGCTAAAATATGGATTAAGAAGGCAAAAAGGATAAAGATAATTTTTTTTTGCTTTGTAGTACGTATAGTAAAGGGTAAGGGTATTTGATAAGATTATTAGTATGTAACGTTTCATTTTACTATATCAAAGAATATGATGTTAACGTTTTTGTTGGCTCTACAGGTGAAATTGGAAGCCATTCCTTTAATGCTAAGGAAGCTTGGTTTCAATCCAAAAGGCCATGAAATAAAACAACTATTTGTTCAATTCCTGGAAGACGAATATGTAGATACCGTTGAGTACCACGAGTTTTTATTCATGATAGAAGCCAAAATGAATTGGGGTGATGACTTTGAAGCGGCCGTTACCAAAGCATTTGCTAATTTAGGTCATGATGATACGGAAACTGGTGTGTGTGACTTGGAATTATTGCGAGAAGAATTATTCAATTGGGGTGAACCTCTCACTGAAATAGAATTTGTTGACTGGATAAGATTAGCGATCAAAGACAAAACCTACAATCAAGAAGATGGTACTTTTAACTATGTCAAGTTTATAGAGAATATGAACAGCAAAGATGAGAAATATATTAAGGAACCTATAAACTTCTTCAAGTTGGATCAGAAAACATTAGCGGAGATGGCAATGAAGAAGGCCAAAGAGGAACGGGAAGAACAAGAGAGAAAAGAAGCGGAGCGTAAAGCTAGAGAGGAGGCTAAGAGGCAAAAAATGATTGCTGATGGTCTATTGCCGCCTGACTAAAATGACGCTTTCGCAAACTGTATATGTATACGAAGTTTGAAATTAGTCATTAATTGAATTAACAAATAACGCACAAGACAATAAAATTTACCATTGATACTCTTTAAATAGAAACAAAGCGTATCAGAATATGTTATATCCATATTAATTTGTAAATCTTTTAAAGCTTTGTAACCTGCGAATAAAGAACATGCATATAATATGCTACGGATACTTCTTAGTTTTTTTTAAACATTCCAAGTGGTCAAGAAACAGTTGTTAATCCAAAACAGTTAGACTTTTTATCTTAAGGTTTGAGAAAGTAAACAACTACTATCTCAAATCAGTACTATAGAAAGTTCTCATCAGTACATTCTGTCTTTATTAAATCGTTATGAAGTGACATGGATCGCAAGTATTTCATTTAAAACTGCTTAAAGAAACTAATATTTTTAAATGTAAAACAGCAAACTTGTGGGCGGCAGCCAAAAATGGCTACTTCCGGCCATAGATCATTAACATCCAATTATTTATAGATACTGAGAGATGGTGCTCTGTAGCATACATAGAAAACATATGCAATCAGAAATCACAGACCGAAACAACTTGCTTTTTATTAACAAGATCATTAGCGAACTTTATACATATTTAAGAATTATGAAGTTACAGAAGAACCTCCTCTGTTAGATCTTGGCAGGTATCATTAATATCAGGCCTGTAATATTAGGGTCGGTTGTAAATACTGCTGTTTTGCGGTAGATATTTGTAAATACGGTCTATGATTCTGTCTTAAAGTAATTACGTAAGCCAGAATCTAGAACAACACATTTTATTGAAGCAGGCATAAAGACTTTTTTATGTTCCTGAGACGACTCCGAAGTTGTTAATCCTGCAAATACATATTCATGTTGCGTTGGCAGGTTTGCATAATTACTGTCTCGCTAAGAGATGGGACGTACTTAATGGAGTAAATTTTTCGCGTCTAGTCTAATTCACTCGGGGAATATGATCCGGAGGTACATTATGAAAAACATTACTGATATCTGACCCATTTGGCACAATGGTCAGTTAGCCGGTCTGCCACGTGCAGATTCCAACTACCATTCCTACTTGATACTCATTTGTATGAGGACCTTCTGCTGTATGATAGAGATGTGATCTAGAAATAAGAGGGCTAAGGAGGTATTCTACCCGGCTGGTTATGTATGAGTTAATACAACTTTACGTAGCTTAGAGAATCTTATGAAAAACTGAAGCGCGCAGATTTATTACGATATTGCTTCATTTTAATAACGTACATAACTTCTTAAAATCAGAGGGATTCGAAGCGAAGTTCAAAAATTGAGCCTCCCACTCTCAGAGAGTGGGAAGCGGAATTCTCAACTCGAAATGAATAAAACAGGATTAAATTTAATTCTCTTAATTTATATTTTAGTTTTCCATGTTGTGTAGGTATTTAACCACTTAAAATACTCGCTTACTGGACTGACCCGTTTGTGCTTAAAATAAAAAAAAATTAACATTGTCAACGTAAAAAATGTAAATTGTTAGTAAAAACATGTTGCCTCTAGTAGGGGTGACATGATTTTAATTATCTTATGCCTAGTTGCAGTGACCTTTCTCTATATTTATTTCGCTATGGGTACACTTAACTTGATTACACAGACTCCTTCAAATTACGCCGGCATCACCAAAGGCTTTAATCAACACTGGATGATGGCTCAAACGGAAACTTGTTTACCTACATCCTTTGAATTATCTGACCTATAAATTTTGTGGTATAGCAGAAAATGACTCACTTTTGCCGATTGTAATGGAGTTGCACATTAGAGGAACATAAATTTGTCAACTTTATTATCTATACATGACATCGTGTTTATATCTCCCCGAAGAGGTAGGTAGTGGAATGTTGTACACTCAAACGTTTCACCAGACGTCTCGTCATGGAAAAGATAGCCTATTGCCACACAACAGACACAGATCCACTTTCCGAATTCCTGTTACAAATTTCATGTTAGAAAAAACATACGTACAGTGCTCGATCTGAGGATCGAACCCAGGACCTATCGATCAGTAGTCGGGCTTGCGTCCATTCGACCAACGAGACGTTCAATTTCATTATATTTATGTAAATAACTAGAATAATTTTTTTTTTGTCTACTACCTTTTACTATCTTTTAAATCACGGTCTTTATAAGTTTAACCTATTTTACTTTGAGACGAGACACGTCCAATAATAAAAATATCAATGAGTTGATGTAATGACGTCTAGCCGTAGTGGAAAGTGGCGGCACGACTCTTCAATTTGGACCGGACAAAAAGATCACGATGTCCTACAGTAATTGGAAATCAATGGGTATTACACTTTGTTTCTTCTATCTGTACTTCGAACTCCTTAATTTCATTTTTTTAATGTTGTGAATACTAATTTGACACTCATGCACTGCTATATAAGAAAAATAGTGCTACTACTCTTATTTGAAACTTTCGGAACTTTAACAGTTTCATAAAGTAAATGAAATAAAATTCAAATGCAATCAGGTCTTTGCGTGCGAAAGGCTTTGATAGAACGAAATTACAGTAGCATTTTCTATTTTTATACGAACAGTGTTTGGATATGAGAGGAGAATTTTCCAACACTGGTCGCAGAGGACTGCAAAATACAAATATATTTCTGAATTTCAGCACTCACGAATGTCTGTTGTAAGGCGATGATATGAATAGGAAAGTGATTGTATATAAACATAAGTTTGACAGCTTAACATATTTTATCAACAAATTGGAAAGTTATGGTAATAACGTAACATCACGCCTGTATTTCCTCGGAAAGGAGGACAAGAGAGAGTAGTGTTCCAATTTTTTTAAACTCCATATAAAATTGCTCATGGTTGAAATCTCATAATGGTAAGATAAGTAGGTACTGCACTCCTCTGCCTACCCCTTAGAAGAAATACATTCGTGTTGTTATGTTATGTCATGTTTAATAACATAGGTAGAGGAATAGAATCAGGAACAAGTCAGATAGACAAATATCTTTAAAAATTATGTGGGATATTTCGTCCATAGTTTTAGCAAAACCTATCATTTTTTTCATCTCCTCATAACATCTCCAAATATGTATTTTTCATATGGGTAGACTAATATTGAAGATTTTTATTTTAAATTATTTTTAATAAATATCTAGTTCGGAATAATAATGATCGAAATAAAATAACATTACCATTATTCAATGGGCAGTAGCTAGGTATGCTAATAATCTACTCTTTCATATGATGTTATCATATCGATTTTAAACTGTGTTTTACTGACACACTAAAAATTATGTCACGTAAATATACTAAGTATAACCCAAAATTACGTAAGTTTACTACAGCAGGCATAATTTGGCAAGCATGGTAAAAGAAATATTATCTACGTTATACTTATAAGAATGGACAAACACGATCAAGTGATATTTGAATTGAAAATTTCGAAGTATGAGAGAAGTGAAAGAGGATCTCCACAATCAGAATTACAATTTGAGCAGGAGTCAAGAAAAAGCCTCTCGAGACTTAATTTTTAATTTTTCTCTAATTCCTTGAGGCAATGTTTTTTATTAACGATAAATATAACTTACGATTAAATTGGAACGTACTGTGTAGGACGTTAATAATAAAACAATCATACTTATAATGAAATCATCTAAAAATGGTACGAAAAAAAATATATTAGGTATATCTAAAATATTAAGAATAACCTTAATGCCACCCGTAACAAACTTACACAATCACAAACATAACTCACTTTTGGACGATACGCGATAACCGTATGTTTGATAAAAAAAGAAACCAATATTTTTGGCACGATGTATGTTTCATTGATAGTGAAATTAGTCTCAAAAAATAATAGATGAAAAGACGCATTTTTTTTGTAAATATCAAAATTATAATACGATAAGTAGCAGTAATGTAATGAAAAAAATTATTTCCCGCCATTTTTGTCGATTTTCGGTACAAAATAATTGTTCTAAGAAGATACTTATATGATGTTATAAAAACGTTGTAAGAATTATATATTGTTCTAGTAGTTAAAGCCGTTTTATTGTTGGATGTATCCTATTTCTTCGTTTCATATTTACTAGTTTCACGGGCGTGGTGAAACAATTGCCTTAAATAAAAGATTTGGTTTTGGCAAAGAAAATTTTGCCATTTCATCCTGCGTGGAACGGAACGAATGTAATTTGGATATCATTTGCCTCATTCATAAGCTAGGGATGAGTCGCCATGTTATTTACTTAATCTGTAATTTAAAGAATTTTGGCATTTATGTCTTGGGTACTTCGTATCCATACTGTCACAATTTTTGTTAATAAGACGTTATGTTGTCGGCACAATCTATCATTTTCTGTACTAAATTTGGTTATATACTGATATTGAATAATAATAATATTTCGGAATTCAGATAGGTACAAGTTCATTTGATTTCAAACTGCATAGGTTGCGGCTCTAGTCCGAAATTTCTAAATGTATGTACATATATGCAAATCGAACGTATAAACTCTGGCTGAAGTTCTGAAGTCAGGGGTACCTTCAGCCAAATAAACAATATCTGTAAACTATTGTGCTGCGATTTATCTTATAAATGGATTAGAAGTCGGCTTAAATACATAAAGACAAATAGAGCTTCTTTTTTGGAATACTGTACCATTCTATTTCAAGTTTTTAATATCATCTTAAAATCAATATATAAATGATTTTAATAGTACCTAAGCCTGCTACAGTGTGGGTAGAACAGCGATATACTATCATCTGACCAATAAATAAAATTGAAAAAACACGCTTTTCAAATGTACGTATACTGAAACCATTGAAGACCTCTCTCTGAGAAAACAGCTTATCTTGTCCCTGTGTTCAGTCGTTAGACTTATACAATTTCCACAATGGAATTCGCTCCAATGCGCTTTCTATCTGCTCTGAAAGTAAGCTAAGTGAAACGGTGGGGTATTACTTGCTACATATTAGGATTGGAACGCTTTATTATTTTAAAATAAGCTTCCTTTAAATTCCAATGTAAAGTGTCATAATGTGTACATTATGACGCTTTACATTTACCACACGACCCGAAAAAAAGCCCAACGATAAATGTTAAAAATAGGTAAACAACTATGATTGACCCATTACATTTTGATATGAAAGCCACTGAAACGATTTTGTTAAAATTCAATACAGAATTGGCCTTGTTATTTAGCATTTTGGCTGCAAAATTTTTCAAAGGAATTTTTTTCCTCAAGGGAACCTGCAAAGAGGATTGTGTTGTATTCAGAACTTTTGCTTCCAACACGATAACATATTACAAATACAAATTATGTACTAGAGTAATATTATATACGTGTGTTATACAACACAATAGTTCAGAACGTTTAATTAACTATTGTCTAACTTTATAACTAGCGGGTGATACAGCAACTGTGGCTTTCTAACTTCTGTTCATGTATTGATTTATTTGTTCGCAACTCATACGTGCTCAATAGTATTGGACTAGCACAGCGGAAAGTAGGCTTCAAAATAGGTTTTTATATGTAGAATGATTTTATTGAATATAGGCGAATAATTATATTAGCCTATTGTGCAATGAAAGTATTTGGGTAAAATAAAACCTATCTATTAGCGCTCATTCCATTTTAAATGCCTACTTGCCTAAAATTTAAGATGTAGATCCATTTCAATTTTCTTTTCTGCTCAGTCTCAAGGTACGATGTTTTTTTATTAAACCATCACGCCGGGTCTCTTTCGTTAGCCTGAGACCACCGAGTGCTAAATATCTCTATCCTGACAGATCTGACTTATTTTACATTTATAAATTTCGTCCTAATAATTTACTCCTTAAATATGTAATTTAATACTTATTATAAGGCGAAATAGTCTAAAAGCAAAATAAAATCACAGTGAGCGGATGTCAACATGCTTATTTAAAATCAGAAATGCTAATACAAGAGGTTCGAGAAGCAGACCCTTATCACATGTCAAAAGCGGACCTTTAGTGTGCATGGCATATTCGAACTAAATCGTTTCGAATAGAAACTACATTCGCATAAATAAATCCAAAATTCCCTCTGGAGTGGTTACATATTGCACGGATTTCGTTGTCGATGATAAGAAGGAATTTTTCTTCGTTATGTTTTGTTTATCTCGCTAGTTTGACAATAGTTGGGATTGAAGGTTTGGTGCTCCCGTTCCCTTCGATAGGTGGTCTTATTTTGAATAAGACATTGGAATAAGTATTCGTCATTTGATGGACATATAAGGTACCTAAATATTTTTGATTTTCGTCTTGAAATAACTGAAGAATTTATAATTTTGTCCTCAATAAAAGCATAATATGTGAATGGATGTTACATAATGTTGTACTTGTTGCATCGGTAACTATATGATACTTGTTGCTTTTGAAATAAACTAAGCTTCAGATTTTAAAAGTAGTAGAAAATCCGTTGTGGAACTTACTAAAGTTTGTAGTTTTACTCGATACAATTCTTAGACGTTTACGGGCTGCAGTGAATCGAACGGGATTTTAAATTTTACCTCTCTACAGATTTCACGGTCCAAATCCTGGCTCGCCCCTTTGACTATGCGTGCGTTTTAGAATTAAATATCGCTTGCTACAACGGTTAAGGAAGTACTTGCTACATCGTAGAGAAAATACATGTGTGGTTCTCCATGATTTTCTCTAAGGTACGTGAAGTTTGCATTTCCTCCTTGGCAGATATGATTTTATGGTCTAATCCCTTTACTCGAAGTGGAAGGAGAAAAGTGTTGGTGATGATGTGCAACAAAATAGCACTATTAGTATTATTCGTTCGCGTGCTGTATTGATGAAAAATGGCGGCAGTTCTCGATCCCGCCGAATTTCGGTGCAATTGCTGATAGATGAACCCATTTATATTTGAATACGTGCAGTTAATTCCCACAAGACAAAGTGAGAAATGAAATACAATACCGACATGGCTCTGGCGCATTTCCAAATACGTAGCAGATGTCGTTTGATTTATATTTTGAGTTTTGAATGTGCACTCGTTGCCAAAAAAGGACTTTTAAAGTGTATGAGCTGTAACAGATTTGTATCCGACGTTGATTTCTCTACGACGTGAGAATAGTGCTAACTCATTCTTTGCCAGCGTAGTACATTACGATTTTAGACCATTTCATTCTGAAAGTGGATTGATAAAAGGGGAACACGATAAAAAGCAACTTTCTGCCTATCCCGAAAGGTACTTGGCCTGAATGTATAATAATACATAGTAATAAAGGAGATGACCAAACGTGGAATGGCTGTTACACTAATCAATCTTTAACCTTAAATTGAAATATATCTATATGCATATTTTGCATTGAGGTAAACCAATTCTGCTCTTAGGGAGATCTACGTATTTTTCTGTCGTACGTAGAAATGCACGAAAATCCAACTGTCTAATGAAATTTATATGGGCATTCATAAGATTCTATTAGTTATAGTTCTATTCTATTGCTTGTAATTCTATTACTTTTAAGAAATAGTGCTTTACTTTACTTTACTTTCGTACTTTCGTTCTTGTTGGAGTGTTTAAATTGTCTCTCGTTTACGTTAACTAATGCAAAAATGTAACAAATCCAGCCAATTGTACGCGAACGGACCATTTATCTTTAATTAAACGTTGCGCTTTGCAATATTACCTTCTGTAAAAACCTTATTTGTGACTATCAGTACCCGCGACTTCATACGCGTAGATTTCGTAAGTTTTGAAAAAGTAAATTGACATAACTTCCTTATTTGTTAACCGGTTTAATTGAAACGAAAGCACTACATGTTAAGTGAAGCCCATCACAATATAATCCAGAAAACTGCATTCAAATTGGGTAAGTCGTTTCTGAGATTAGCGTGTACAAACATACAGACGTACAGATGTAATGAAAAAAACATTGTTTTGGGTTCTTTTGCGTATATAAAGTCACCCCATTATGAAGTTTTAAATAATATCTGCAATGTACAAACAGCGACCAGTTACAGTTTTATTATATGTATAGATTACTCACTTCAGACAAAAAAGAAGCCAAATCGGTTTTGTCGTTTCCAAATGGTGTGCATTTAAACGAACAGCATTTCATTTTAAGCTATGTACCATATTTTATACAAATTATGTACATACATACATACATGTATTGTTTGCAACTGTATGAAGAGTGATGAATGTAGTAGAAGCATATTAGATAGTAGGGATAGACATTTCACAAACGAGTTTGGCGTGATGATGTAATATTAATAATACCGTATGCTGTATTTCACAACGAGAACGAATATAAAGAACTCTTTATTTATGTTTTAATTACACAGTGACTATTTCAAATTAAGTGTATTCCGTTTTACATTACAATTAATAGATATTGAAAATCGGAATGCATTGCATATGCTTGAAATATAGAAATTCGGGTATTTGTCGTGGTCTTGTGATGAGGGTGAGCTGTTGTTAGATTTGAAATTTAGTTTAGTAACTAATTTCATTTTGTTGTTACAGCATCATTATTAGGTCTTGATATAAAGTTCAAATATCCCAGATTAGAACATCTTATATAATTTTCTCTATTCCTTTACTGATCGACTGTTATTCTAAATCTAGTATCTCAACAGATCACAACACAAACATCACACAACTGATGTAAATTAAACTTCCTCCAAATAAATGATAAATAAATAAATAACCGAATTTGCTAAATTAATATTGCCTTAGCATTAAGTATCGTCGTGCGAATTGAAAACCGAAATTACCTGATTTACATGTGGTAGAAAAAGAACAAGAAAACAGTAAATAAGATTCAGTGCGGAAGTGCTTGGACTGTTATGTTTCGATCCGGAAGAATTTATTTGCTTCGAGGAAAACTGGCGTAGCGGCTGAGATATTCCTGCGGGGCAATTTCTCTGTTCGAGTTAACATAAATAAAAATTGTAATACAATTATCATACCAAATGAATAGATAAATAAATTATCAACACGTTTGTCCTTTCACTGAGGTGATATATGATAAGGTTAAAATCATAGTCTGCCACGCTGGACAATTATAAAATA